>JBCJKH010053002.1:22810-37360 GCA_039877255.1 Loriculus beryllinus | reverse complement strand
TGAAAGGTTTGATTTCACCCAGGAGAAATGAATGAACACAGAACACTCTGAGTCTTGAATGTCCAAGGCATAATCTAATTCCTCAATGTAGTCAACCAGTTGAAATTAGCAAAATATGAACTCTATTGGGAATCTGGCTGAGCTGTGTCTGATTAGCATGTGCAACTGTTCAGTGGCAGGGTTTTGTGAGCATTTAGTCTCTGCTTTAAAGAGAATCATCACCAGCTGGTTATTTTTTACTGTTATTAGGTTAGAAAATAGCACTGAGGTATACAACAGTAATCATGAGGCTGTGATGCCAGGGAAAAAATAATCACGTTAAATTGACCTTCATGAATAAAGAGTGAGGTTCCATTTCGCCTCATTTCTGTTCATTTTAAAACCAGCATTAGCTTTTCTGGCACATAGTTTTTCATTGTTTGCTGAGCATGGCTCGATTAGAATGATTCACTGTCTTTAATATTAGTGATTATGGTCCATTTCAATTACACAATGTGTTGTAGTTTGTTGAATTACTCTCCTGCCATCTCTCCGTTGACTTCCTTTGAAGGAAGCAAAAAGAGAGAAAGATTTAGATGCTGAAAAGCAGGATCTGGGAAAATGATGCCCCTTTCCCTAAACAGAATCCCAGCAGACAAGCAGCAATGTGTGCTGCCTGTGCTTAACATTTAAATAAAGAGTTTCAAACCCAGATTAAGTTACACTCTCCAACCACCACTTGAGATCCTGCCTGTGGGTCACCTATTTGTCTGTTTGGTGTATTTAAATAGAGAAAATAAACAAGTTAGTGAATGAAGTGTGCTCTGAGCCTCCAGCTTTCATCAAGGTAGGATTTAGGAGATTCATACAAGTGACAGACTAAGGATTGTTCCTTTATGTTGTGGATGTCTGTCAAACCATGGACTTCAGAGCAGATGGCAGTGGGCACCAGCATGTTCAGAGCATTGCAGCCCTGGCAGAAGCAGTCAGCCCACCGCCCAGCTAACCTAGTGAGAAGCTGGTCTTACTGGAGCAGAGGGCTCTGCTGCCTTCAGCACTTGGATGGTGAATCCTCATGGAAGGTGCATGCCTACTCTTGCATAGGTGATGGGGCTAAAAAGCCAAGAGGAAAGGGGTTATACATGTTGACTGCCCTACTGCACTGATAAAGGGAACCTAGATGCTGCTCCACTCCAGCCATGGATCATGAGTGACCCACGGGCACCTCACCAACTCACCCTTCTGTCTGGCTGATCCTGGTGGCCAAGACTCAGAGTGTTTCAGAAGCTTCTGCAAAATAGAACTGGGATATAAAGAGAATACAGCTTGGACTTTCAAAACTGCTTTTCACTTCAGTTTCACCATTGAGCTTCCAGAAATATGGAGTGATGTGTGAACACAGGTTTTGGCATATTACATATTTTAATAGAAAGTGATGGAGCGATAGGAAGAGCTGGATGCTAGCAAAGTTTACAAGAACTCAGAAGATAAAGGTGAATAACTGACCTGTATTTTTAGGTCACTGACCACATAAACCCTGCAGCATGACATGTCTCTGTAGATTAAATTCAGAACCTTTTTCATTAAATGATGCTATTATCCCTCTAGTATTTCACCATTCTTTACCTATAGAGATATTTCAAATCAAAATCAGAACTGGGTCCTTCATCAGATTAAATGAGCAAGGCTCCACTGAAACTGGTAAAGACAAAAAAGGCTTCCTTTCTTCAGGGTAGAATCTGTTGCATTTAAAACATCATTGCAGAGTACTTGTTACTCATTCAAGCATAAGAATTTGAGTGACAGGGAAAAACATGCACTCTTCATGTAACATCCTTCTTTTCACCTTTTGATTTAGTTACACTTTCTCACTTGCCAAGGAAATTGCATGTGTGTGGAGGAAAGGAGGAAGGGATTTGACACATTTAATGGACATTTATAAGGGCTGCAAAGCACTCATTATAGTAGTAAATGAATTAACTAATTATAGGTGACCATTAAACTGTGGCTGCACCCTGAGAAGAAACCCTATGAAATTAACTCAGTTTTATTCCACTGATCTGCTCTCTTGATCAAACCTTGTTCCGAACTCTGTTGATGTAAATTACTCTGACTTGGTGAACTTAATCTCCTTGTTCTTTGGGGTACCCAAGAGGCAGTGTGGCCACTTTCTGCAGTGAAAACAAGTGGTTACTCTCTTAATACCACACAGCCAAGGAAGCTGTGAGTAAAGAGCTGGAGATAGCCTGTCTTTTTAATCAGCAGTTACGTTATCAGTTAGGTACTAGCTGTAAAAGCTTAATTACTGAGGATGATGAAAGAGGCAGGAGAGACCCAGTTCAATGAGCACATTCCAGATGGAGAATGCAGCACTGGACCTAAGGGGAAAAACAGTGATGCTGTTAGCTTGAAAATTGTGTCCAAAGACTAAGTAGGAAGATCTTATGACATCAGGTGTCTCTGGCATCTTTCCTTAGTTATCATGCTTCTTTACTGCAAGTGGTTATACCTTGTTGAGACTAGAGCTCTAAACCAGCTATAGATTAGGAAGAAAGCAGAAACTGATGGCTCTTGGGTGTTTAGAAAGGCTTGAATATGGAACTGTTGCAACTAATACAACTAATAGAGTGAGTTTATTGCTGAAGCCAGAGAAAGATCTCCATGTGCTGACAGTCATAGTAAGATTACAAGCCTTTGATGCTATGTATCAAAGCTGTAGTAATAAACACATCCTTCTGTGTTTCCTCCTCTCTCTACTTTGCTCTTATGGGCTGCAGATGATATAGAAATCTATTGCTGAATAAGAATAACATGGTATGGTGGCTGAAATAAAGTAAGGAGTTGGGCATGGAGGGGAGAGATGCTTTTGCAGAACCATTTTCCCATTGGAGCATTGCTCCTGTTTTCAACAAGCCTGGCACAGCCTTGCTTAAGCAGGGAGTCTGTAGATTCAGCTCTCACAATGTAAGCGTCTGGGTTTAGCTATACCACTCTTTCTCCATGAATACAAACTGAAATGAGGTGATAAAAATCATTAGAGAAGCATATTCTAAAAATACTCCCCCAAAAATGACAAAATCTGTAAAGAGCAAGATGGCCACAACAGAAAGTGAATACTTTTACCTGAGACAAAGATTATGTGAGCAGCAGCGAGAAATTATAAGAAACAGAGAAATTAGGAATGGGAATTAGTAAACATTGGTTTCAGATGAGTCCTTCAGTTAAATAGAATAAAAGACAAACCCATGGTTCTGACTAGAAGCATCTTGCTATGTCCATGTTTTTGGCCAAATCCCTGTGAAGCATATTCCCAGTCGCTTGAATGGGAATGGTGCGAGTGCTACTGATGGATGACGTTGTGTATGATTAGGAAAAGGGTCTATGATGTAGAGCTCATGTTTGGTAGTGGGATATGTGTCTGCTACAACACCGAAGTCATTTCCTTCAAGCCGGGTTGTCTGTTCAGAGACAAAAATAAAGAGGACATCAGTGAGGGGAGGAAAATGGTCACCATCTCTGATTGGAATCTATTTTCATCTCATGAAAAATATCTTAATTTTCACTTATATTCCATGCCTGTAGCTAAGGGCCATTAAAACTAATAAAAGTAAATCATTTGTGACAGATCTTAGAAAACAGTTTCTGCAATGTACCACACTCTCAAATGCTCATTAGAAATAGTGGTTTTCTTTTTGGAAGAATGCTTGCTGAATGCTTAAAATGTGTTGCTTCCAACTTTTGACAGCCAGCACAGGCTACGAGAAGCTTTGAAGCAAATGTTTGACATAAAAAAGATGGTCTGATGCAATATCAAATAAGATTGGGGAGGCAGCATCAAAGCTGAAAGTATTCGGATGAAATGCAGTTGGAGGACAGAAAATCAACACTCTCATTTCTGGTTTTACATTTTCTGGCATCAGTATAAACAACTGATTTGCATTTACTGAGGACACTAGATCCAATTCTTAACAAATTGGCATTAAACATAGCCTTGTTCCCCAAATCCTTCCGGACAGCATAGGACAAGGGCAGAGAAAAATTATTACTTACAGAGTGATGGTCCCCAGGAAGGCAAGTGAGTATCTGTGACAGGGGGACAACACGTCACAGCCTCCATCCTGGATGAAAACCAAGGATACCCCATCATAACACAGTCTCTTGGTCCATTCTGAACAAAATCCTCTGTGGAAGACAGCACGGGTTGAAAAATACCCCCAATCCACTGTAGATAACAAGTGTGTCAAACATCGTGGCTTAGCTCCTTAGAGGGTTAGTGAAATAAATGTTTCACTTATTTCACATGGTATTTTTGTTAAATACACTTTGAAGTATCTTGTACATTGATCTACGTAGAGCACTGTGATCTTAACCTCTAGAACAGAGGTGAGCCACTGTCAATAAAAACTGGATTACCCGAAATACCCCTGAATTGTGTGAGCAAGGTTTCACATAGTGGTTCTCCTAAAGGGAAAGTCAACTAGCTGGAATAAACCTCATGAAAACCAGGTCCTGTCCAAACATCTCTGTAGACAAGAAGGTGTAAGCACAGGGTTCAAAATGTGATGTTCAGGCAGATGTCTCCTGGAAAGGTGCTCCTCAGCTACTCATTTCTGGCTCTAATTTGCTCAGAAACTGCTCAGACACTTGGATATGGCTCGGGAGAAGATCTATAGATGGTCTTTTATTTAGCTACTATACTGTTTTAAAGGAGGGTTTAGAGTTGGTTCCTAATTTTGGCATCATGAGAAATGTGCAGTATGGTTATCAGTGGAAAAGTTACAGGAACAGTTGTATAAATGCAGAGAAGAACCTTCTATATACTAGCCTAGTCAGACGCTAGGTTGGAAGCCTCCTGCAGTTGCAATATGAATCAATTTACCTTGCGTTTTAAGTTGTAGTTATTCCACTTCAGCTATACTCTGCAGAGCAAATAATACAGCTAAACATATTCGAAGCCCTGCGTCTTATGTTTCCTATCCATATTTTATTCCTCCTCTCTCCCCTTTGGCCCACAGTCTCTCTCCATCGCTCGATCAGTTTTCATGGTCATTCAAGTCGTAGGGGTGATTTGTTCAGGTAAAATGGCAAATTGAAAAGGAACGGGTGCTGGATACAACCTCATCTGCTTTTTCTGTGTTGTCAAAGTGCCGTGGATGTTCATTTTTTCATGGTCATGAGTTGAAATAAATTAAACTTCCCAGAGGTGAAACTTTCTCTAAGATCAAATTGGAATATATTGATTAGGCTCTTTGAGGGCTGATGGATTGGACTCTTATGCTTTATAAACACATTTACCAACACACTCGCAGAAACAGTTGCTTAGCACTAGGCAAACTGATGGTGTTTATTTAAAACTGTGACAGTGGCGTACACCTGTAGCCCTCATCCGGGCCAATAAAGTCTCACTTCCTGATTGATGGAGACAAGTTGAGCTGTCTGGCTGCCTGACTCCTAGGACTGGTCCCAAAGGTTGCTAGGCTGATGGAGTCCAGCATAATGCATCAATGTCAGTAAAACAACTTAGCATGTCATTGAGAAGATCTGATCAGCAAGCACCCAGGAGGGAGGATGAAAGCAGTAAAGTGGAAGAATTTTTGAGTGCTTATGATAGCAAAGGGGACAGGGAGTCCCAAAGCAAGGAGAGTTTTGAAAGAGCATGTATACTAATAGCTTTAGATGCATGACACTAGAGATGAATGAATGCATTTACTGGCCAAAAGCGTCCAGATACAAGAGTCCCAGAAAGCAAAGCTTGGATATAACTCACTCATATGAATAGCTGGGAATAGAATCATGGATTTCACATGATTAGAGAGAAAGGCAGAATTGAGAGTTACATCCCATCAGCTAGGTCCAAGTCATGAGCAATGCATGATCCAGAATGACCTCAGCCTGCCTCTCATTTTCAAGTCTGTCTGCAGCTCCGCTTTAGGAATTGTCTTCAGAATAACAGATAGAAGAGAAACATAAGGAGAGGTTGGCAGTGAAGGACAAAGATATGGAGGTAAGAACTGTGAACTGGAACTTCACCAGATGGAGATGAAGATTTAGACACTAGATTTGTAGAGACTGTGTCAGGAAGTCTAATAGTCCAAGAAGAAAGATTAGGTTTCTAGTTTTTTCTGAGAAATAAAAAAAAATACAGGCTTTTTAACATAAAAATACTGTCTATTGCCGTATCAAAAAGAAGTAAGAAGACACTTAGCAGAAACCTTTACATGAAAGAAGGCATCTTTCTCCCGTCACTCTCTAAAGGTATCTGTAGCGTTTCCAATCTCAGTTGCTAGTCAGAATCAGAAAGAGTGGGTGGCACTTGAGCACTTTTCTTCCAGACTCTCATTGAATCTGCGTGGATTAAACCATGTGGGATGCCAACCTGCTCAGGCATGTCTCGATGACATCTCGCAGGCTGTTTTATGCCATAGCCCAGAGCAGCGTGGGAGAGAGCGTTAAGGGAACATAAGTCAAAGAGGAGAATTTTGCCTTCAGGTTTCTGCCTACAAACAACTTGACAGGGTGTGTGCTTTCCAACAAGGAATAAGCAACCACACAGAGATAGTGACATATATAATTTCCCTCAGTTCATCTTGGGTAACAACCAGGATCTGTGGTCTGCTTAGGTATATTTTGACTGTCAGCCAGTGTGCAGATATACTGTATAAGTGTACATGGAGCTATTCTCTGAATTATCAAGGCACAAGGAGCCAGTGAGGAAGAGTTTCAGCAGGTCAGCATCTTCCACGCAGTCTAATGAAGTGTTCTTTACTGCATTATGGTCTGAAGTGCTTCATTTCAGTCTAGCTTAAAATGACTCAAAGCCATACATTTTTCACCAACCGTCTTTATAGACTGTCTCCCTAAATCATACATTTTGCTCTTTAAAGTTTGCACCATCTTCCTCAGAGACTATTCCCCGGGCTAATAGCTTCGGAGACAACTTCTCAGCCTAACAGACTTTTTGCTTTTTTATTCCTGTAAGTTGGCCTAAATTTTCCCTTCGCTTAATTCAACCCAATTATTTCCAGTGATACCCACTGGAGCACCCTTAACATTTTCTTTTTGCTTTATGGTGTTTTAGCTCTTCAAAGGCTTGCAGACATTTCTCCTAATGGAGAGCGGATAGAGAGTTATCTGACATGTCGGGGAGGAGAGGTTGCTCTGTTCCGATTCCATTACAGCAGGAAACATGCTGGATATCAAAGAGAAATTTATGCAATGTATTCTTGCATTGTTCACAATACAGCATCATGTTTTATGCAAGCAGAAGGAGCGTGAGGAGAGAGGCGAAGAAAACTCCATTTAACTGGCAGTGTAATGACAATAAAACAACAAATAGGGAAACCGGCAGGAGATAAACCTTCATTTTTATGGGCAGATTCCTCAGTCCCTACCATGAATGGAGGGACATTGAGCACATCTGAGGTGGCAAGGAGGAAGACAGTGATGCTGGGAGAAAGCAAAGGCTCTGGAATGGATTTGAGGTTACACACAACTCAGAGCTGTGTGAGGATCCAGCCCCAAACCATACATCTGGTGCAGGGACAGGGACCAGAAGGATCCCTTACATAGCATCCTTGCCCAGCTCTCAGTGATAACCTTAGCAAGGTTGAGAAGAGGCCAGATGATATGCACAAGTATATACAAATGCTGTGCAAGATGTGGAATTTGGTTGTGGTAGTTTTGTCCTGGTATTTCTGTTCGCAGGCATAAACTGGAAGCAGAACACTGCTTGTAGAACTGGGAACTGCATACTCTTGGCTCCCAGGCTGTACTTGTCACCTTCCCACTGCTTTCCTCTTGTTCTGCTCCAAAATCATTTGGTCAACAAAAAGAGAAAATTCAGGTATTTTTGTCTGAAGGTTAGGGTCCATTTGCAGTATGCTCAAACAGACATCTCCACATCTGAATGAAATCAGAAGTGTTTAGTCTCCAGGAAAGTGATAAAGTTTTGGGGACGGTTGGGCTGTTGGTTGCATCATTGATTTTTGAGCGAACTCTGATCACTGGTGACAGAGTGAAAGGATGAAGCAACAGATACAAAGATATCGAGCACAGTAGAACCAAAGTCATAGGCACAGTCATAGGCAGACATTTGATTTGCTCTTTTGGGTCAACATGTCACCTTCAGTTCATTGTGTTCCCTGTCTACACGGACAATTAGATGTTAGTCCTCTCTATTAAAAGGCTGTTAATCTGATGGCCTAAGTACTAATATTCACTTAAATCAAACCCTTGTGAAGTTTCCACTTTGATGCAGGACTTTAAAGACTGAAGTAAAATTTCACAGGGTGAGAAGGTGACTCAGTTTAGGGAGCCTACCATGAGATCTAATTCCTTTTATTACTTTTTTTGTTGTTGAAAGAAATACACACACACACATATATATAAATAAGTGAACAGACTTTCAGAGACAAAAGAACATTTCCATTTTGCAGCAATGATCACAATGTAAAAGGCTCCATTGCCATGGAAACGGCCCTAAGCCTCATCTAATGGTGATTTTCCAAACAAGTCCTTGAAACATCTTTTGTTTTTTGCTTTGAAGTCAAAAGAAATGGTTGAGTGCCAAGAAGAGGGCCATCAGGTCCAGATCTCCAATCACAGGCCTGGACTCAGCTCTGTAGGCAACTCACTTTCTCTGTACACTGCCCAAGGCTCACTTCACATAATTGCCACACAAAAGTTAGCAGGAGGAGGAAAGCAAGAGGAAAACAGGAAAAAAATATATACATAGATATATAAAACACAGGTGGCTTGTGGAGAAAAATTCCCTCAACAAGTGGCAAACACTAGATTTCCATTCGCCAGACAGGATCCTCTGCTGAGAGCTGTTACATTACCACACAAAGAGGTTGAGAAGTGAGCGGTTACAGGCTTTCCATGCTGAGCTCACTTCTCCCTCCTGGCAGGGACACTTGCACTGCCATAGCAGCACCTTTGGTGTGCCTGATTTAGGAATTATTGACCTAGATAGGAGTGATGGAGAGGGGAAAAGGGAAAAGAGAAGGAAAAGAGGACACCCTAGAGTATGAAGGTTTGCCACTGCTAGTGGAGTTTCTCACTGCAGGGGGGCTCATTTAGGGATTTGAGGGAATAATTTTAAAAGCTAATGAGGGTTGCACCTACATCCTCAGGGAGAACAAGCAGCTTGCCAGGTAAGCAGGAAGTGCCTTCAGAAATGTGCCCAAATCCCCTCTTTACTGCCGTTATACTGGCCCAACACTTGGTCATGTCCTGTATGCCTTGTCATGGATCACAGTGGCAGAATGGGGGAAGAAGACCCATGATCGGTGAGACAACAAGGACAGAAGACTGTGGCCTGAGCTCTTCAACACTGGTGACCTGAGGTAAAGGGTCTTGGACTGGAAAAATGAGAGTAACAAAAAGGCTGAAAAGGGAAGTAGTTGCTTGTTCTGGAGGACAAAGATGAAGAGAGAGCAATGTGCATAGGCAAGAATGACTATCAGCTCCTACTCATGCTTATGCCATAGTCTGGACACTACGAAATACCCTGACCTTTCCTCCATACAGGATCACAAGAGGAGGTGCAGGATAGCGTGATATAGCCACATTAAGCCTATCAAATACAATGCTGTTGTTAACGTGAGGGAGTACTTCCTGGTGGTGCATGTATAGGAACAACTGGACCCAAATGGAAACAGCTCACCACACTAAAAAAGGAGACCCCATGAGCCCACCTTTACAAGGCTCTATAGAAATGGCAGACTGCTATAAAAAAGTGACCTAGGCTCTATTTTCACTTTCTATGAGAAGCAATTTCTCAGCAAGGCTGTGGGATTGAAAGCTTTGATGCCTGAGAGAGCTGGAGAAGCCTCTGCAAATAGTGACTGGGACTAGCATGTCTCAGTCTTGACCTCTTGGAGTTAGTTAGGACTAAGCAAAGAACTTGCTTTATGTCCCTTAGTCACTTTTCCTCTGCTAAAGCAGAAATTGCCTTCAAAGGAGCTGGATGAGAAGTGGATGCCCTTTCCAGCCAATACCAGCATAAGACTCTCATCAACTCCCATCAACCTGTTCTTTGACTTCAGCTGGCTTTGAACCACTGACCTGGAGGTGAAAGTCTTTCTGTTTCATTGCTAACCCCCTGAGACCTGCAGGCATCACTCCAGTCTCCTGAGGTCATGTGATTTGCCCTTTTCAATTACTAAAATAACTATGTGTCTCCTTTCTCATCTGTTCCCTTCTCCTGGTTTATTTCCTAGTGGAAATTAATTTTCCTTTAGACATTCAAGTGCAAAGGATCCTGACCTGAGACGATTGTCACTAATAACCTCTTCTAAACCAGCTCTTAGTAAAGTGAGAGCTTTTGCTTTATTAGTAGTTTATATTTCCTCCCTTTAAAACAAGTTTTATTTAGGAAAGGGTATTGTCTAAAACCGCATGAAGAACAATAAGATAAGCTCTTATAGATACACTAGTGTATAATATAATGCATATATATACTTTATATATATATGTTTTTATATATATAAAGTTTATTTATAGAATGTAGCTATGCACATGATGTTTTCTTTCCTAACAAGTTCTAACATCCTCAAATCCAAATAGTCAATGCCCATCTGATGCTTGGAAAAGTGCAAAAGAACTTCATCCATTAAATGAATCTCAGTTGCCGACTCTGGGCTCAGACCTGTGAAAGCTTTGCCCTTCAAGAAACAAGGACTTCAAATCTCAGAGCCAGCACTTCAGCAGCAACTTTACATGGACCAAATAATAACAATAATAATAGTAATACAGAAATAAAAGATGGTAAAACTGCAAAACAGCAGGGATCCTACAGGCAGTTCCCAGGACACTTTTCTTTCAAGAAAGGAACAGATGCAAGAGGCACCCATATGAAAGTGTATGCTGGTACCATCGTTTTTCATTAACAGAACATGAACATTCTTCACCTGTGACTTGGGATGCAGGGAACAGGCTTTTGCATCGCTTCCATCCTTGAGATAAAATCTCCCATGTACCGTTCTGAAGTCTTCAAACGCTTGGCAGGCAGTCCTGGCCCTTTCACTTCACAGAGAGAACAGACCGTTTGCCAAGAAAAGGATTCAAGACTGGATAAACATTAAACAAATACTTCAGGGAGCTTTATTTTGTTTGTGATACATCTTTAGATTTTGCATTTGAACTCTTTGTGGAGGATTACACTTTTGATGTGCTTGCCCCTTCTCCCTCTCCCTCCTCCTTCCCCCCCCCCAGTTTCTCAGGTAGCAGCTGTGGGTGAGGAAGACAGGCTCAGCTTGATGGGGAAGTTACAGGAGGTTTCAATCCTCAAGCGCTTCCCTTGGAGCAGAAGGTTAGTCACCATAGGTAGCTGAGTGACCTTCATTCCCAGCAGGACGGATGTACTACCCCCAGTCCTTCAGAAACACCTTTGGCCTGCTATTTTACTTCATCATAAGGAAGGGGTGAAGGGTCAAACAATAGCTTAACATGTGCTTACCATAACCTATGGCAATGCTGAAGCATCCCTTTACTCATTTCCCAGACATTCCCACATTCAAATTGTAGTATATCAAAACTCCAAACTGCCCTAAATAAACCAATTTCCTCTGATTGCTCTATGACTGACCTGGCTCCTCATCTCTAAAGGTCTGTGTCCTAACATCAGGTGTGTGAGAGAAGGGTTAACTTCCTTAAACAACCTGGCTAAGTGTCTGCACAAGGGCAACTGCGTTGGAGTACTGGAGACATGTAGCATGCGACAGTGAGAAGGAAGAACTAAGCCCATCTGTGTCTTAGGCTGTCCTAGGCAGCATTGTTCAGCATCGGGAGGAGGCAAAACAACAACGCTGTGGGGTAAAAGCAGATTCAGGGGTGAGGAGTACTCCTTAAGAAAGTAAGATCATCTGTTTCCTAATTCTTCTATTTCTCTGTTTCTTTGCCTCAGCATCAAATGCCAGCCAGTTGGATGGAAAGGTAGAGTCACCAAACATACATTCCCAGCAGCTGTGTGACAAAGCAGCAGATGGATAGAGAAGTGTTAGGAAAAGGTTTACATGTTTAAGGATAGGAGTAATTGCTACTCTTAAACATCAGAGACTCTGTACTGGCTTCCCATACTCAAGATGCAAGTGCATAGAAAGACCAGTCTCATAAAAGCTTATTATTCAGGGTCCTGGTTTCTAATGCAGGACCTGCTTTTCTGACATGGCGGTTGTTTCTCCTAGCTGTGGAGGATATTCTGAGGCCTCTTGCCAGTTGTGCCCGAAAGAGCACAGCTGCCTGTGGGGCTGTTTGCTATTCACATCACATTTGCCAAAAGCCCAGGCAGCAGTAGGGGGAAGATGGACGTGAATAGAGAGTGTGAGAAAGGAGGAAAATAGAAGGACTAATGCATGTTCAGCTGGCGAGGGGTTTTTGTAGGTGTTCTGTTCTCTCTCACCTTGATGCCTCATTTCACCTGCTTGCTGCCACAGGCGATTGGACAGTGTGGTTGTGCTCCATGGGAAACAATGAACAAGAAATTACAATAACAAAGTATGTCAGCAGCTTCCAGGCTCCGAGCAGCTGTAGGATCTTTGGCAGCTGCTAACACTCCCATCGACACAGGAGAAAGGAGATGCTGTACAAAAGGTGCTCTTCTTGCTGCCCTTGACCAGAGAAAGGGCTCAAAACCAGTAATAGCTAGGCTTGTCTGTCTTGGGATGTGCCCTCTCTGGTTCAGTTTTCAAAGCTCCCTATGTTCTTTGGCTGAGCACAAAGCAGGAGGATTGTGCAGGCAGCGTGTATGCTGCTCTGCAGGGATTTAAGGGAGAAGGGAATTGCAGCAGCTGCAGCTCAACCGAGTGCATGCGATGGGTCTGGTGTTCAGCTACTCTTGAAGTAACTGACATTCACACCCTTGCATCACTTAGGAAAAGAAGTCAGCACCCTTCTGCAGGCAAAGCTCTGGCGCTAACAGAGCACGAGGACACCCAGTTCCAAGCTAAGGTGAATCAGTGTAGTTCCAGGGAATGACCGGGTCCTGCCTATTTACATCTGCTACGCACCTTGTTCCTCCATCTTTTAAGTATTTTTCTATTCTGAGAAATGGGAGATGAATAAGCTTGGCTCTATCTCAGCCCTTCATCTTCTTCCTTGTCATTATGGTGATAGATATTTTCCTCACTGGCTGTCTTCAGCTTCACAAGTGATTGGGCAATGCTACCTCCCTCAACGGGAGACCAGCCTTTTGCTCAGTCATTTCCTCTTTCCTTCCCTCCATGGTGGCTAACTGAAGCACATCTCTTCCACCTCTACTTTGATTTCCAGCCATAGCCCACCTCCTCTTGATAAACATTATTAGCAGGGATAGATCACTTTGGAGACCATGGATTTCTGGAATGTGAGAAGTCAGTCTTACAAGATGAAGCTGCTTCTGAGATCTCTAACTGTCTTCTTTTCCACTATCTAGAAATCCTGGTTCTTTCGTAAGGTGGGCTGTCTTCCAAGCAACAAACACATCATGATCCCAAAAGATAACTTGGTACTATTGGGCAATAGAACATCTCTGGCTGCTGTTCAAAGGGGGTCACCACAAATGTTCAGACCTTTAGCATCTCCTGGCACCATTTCCTTCCCTGAACATTCAGAATCTTTCTCAGTGCAACTAGAACACCATGCTAACATGCAATTTGCCTGTCTCAGGAAATAGAATCAAGTAGACACCAAGGAGAGCATAGGTGTTAATGCTGCTGTAAGCACCTACCACCACCCAGAGGGCTTTGGAGCCTGCCCACTCCCATGGCACCAAGGGTTTGTGTTAGATGATTGGAATCTGAGACTTAGGTTTGATTGTAGAAGTGTGTTAAAATGACAGCAGGAATGCCTCCAATCATTCATTTGGGCACTTTAAGACACCTCTGTAGAGATTGATTAGAAGAAGGACCCTTATAATGAAGGAAGCTATATCCCACTGTGGCAAACTGACACAGAATCATGCAGAGGCTCACATTTCAGATACGTTAGTTTTGATCTCTGTAGGAAGTTTGTAAAATCAAACCCACAGGAACCATGCTTCATCTGAAAAGGTAAAGCTAACATCTCTGTTGCCTAACATAAAACCTGAACTAACTCCCATTGGGAATCTTTCGGTTGCTTTTGATAGGATTCAGAGCAAGCTGTCATTTAGCATTGTATTAATTCAGAAGTGGTGCTCTTTGGGACCAATCCTGCTGCTCTTCCTCAGAGAAGTCTCCCACTAAAGTAATTGGGCCTTTTAGTCATCATTTCTAAAGGCAATGGGATAACAGGTATAGGAGAACATCTAGGCATCCTCATCTAGAAGTAGCAAAGGTAATGGATTTACATATTTCCATGACAGCAAAACCTGACCCAGGGCTCACTTGGGTAAACAGAAAGTTTCCTGTTTACTCCAGTGGGCTCTGAGTCAAACTGAAAGGATTAATTTAATCATACTTGACATTAGCTGTCTAATACCTGGTCAGCTTAGACCCACACTGAGCAGCTGGACTCCTTCTATTAAAGCAGCTGCAAAGATGGGCACATCCGGGACAATTCTTCTGATCCATCTTGAGCATGTAGTATCAAGTGGGATGAAATATCCATCAC
>JBCJKH010053001.1:0-11593 GCA_039877255.1 Loriculus beryllinus | reverse complement strand
CGATCTCTCATGAACAAACAGCTGCACAGATTTGAGTGAACTATTGACATTTCTAAACTTGAGTTTTATCATGTACCTGAACAGAAGAAAACCTTTTTTTTTTTTAGTTTACACAGCAAGTCACTTGAAAATGCCAAAATAGAGGATTAACTCTTACTCTGTTAATTGCTAAAAGTTTCCAAAAAAAAAGTCTGTAAGATTTTTGGAATCCACAAAGAAGATGGACTCAGTGTGAAAGGAGGATAATCAGTCAAAGATATTACTGAGTTGTTGAGATGACTATTGGCTGCTATCATTTAAAAGACAGACACTTTTTTGATTTCTTATGGTGAGTATCAAAGGTTATTCATCACTTTGGATAGTCTTGGTCATTCTGCATCCTCTAGTTAAGAACAAATGGACAGTGAAAATTCATCTAAATAGGATCTTCTGGAGAAGATCCTGATGCCACCATTTAGTGAATGGCATCACCTAGACGGGGCAATGCTATCACTTCAGAGAAATTTTAAGGTATAAATTAGCAAAGTGACTGAGATACTCAAGTTTCTAAATTATCCACCAGAATCCTTCAGTCAAATTTCTTTCATAAATTTTTATAAGGATTTTATAGCCCAATTACATCTTTACATGAGAGAGCTCAAAAGGAGTTCTCATTACAGAGGTCATAATTTCACATGTAATTACAGCATGAACCAGAAAGGTGTCTATCGAATAGAGGTTTTTATGCAAGTTTTATGTTGGGCAAGGTTTTTTTTTCCCCATTTTTCTGAAATAATTTCATATTTTGAAGTAGGTAATGAAAGCTTTGCAGTCTACCTCAGTACATACAAGACTTGTATTTCTCTTTATAAAAAGCCTGAAATGTAGAGCAAAATACATCTGCATCTTTTTCTCCACTTTCACTCTTAAATGCTACAAATTAAAAATGGAACATTCAACAGATCTTGAAATAAGACAACATTTTAGGTTTTCCTTTGATTTGAGTATCACAACACAGTGTATAGCAATTTGACCTACTCAGTTATTTAAATATTAATAATAATAATAAACAATAACTGCAGAACAGGATAAGAAAGAAACAGTGATATACCTTTTGAGCAGGTGGCACCAGATGAACTTAGAGAGATTCATCAGGACTAAGTAAAATAATGCCCTAGAGGACAAAGATTGATCTAACTGTAACTAAGTAAGCTTTTTTCTCAGCAGTCTTTTCTCTCATTGCATGACATCTTTGTTTTCCTACTTTTACAGGTAGACAACATGAATTTGAAAACCTGTAAAGGCAAAAAACTCTTCCAAGGTCATATCATAGAATCATAAAATCATAGAATGATCTGGCTTGGAAGTGACCTTAAAGATCATGTTGTTCCAACCCATCCTGCCATGGGCAGGGACACCTTCCACTAGACCAGGTTGCTCAAGGCCCCATCCAACCTGGCTTTGAACACTGCCAGGGATGGAGCATCCGTAACTCCTCTGGGCAACCTGCACCAGTGCCTCATCACCCTCATAGATGCCCTTTAATAGAGGAAGAAATGCAAACTAAATACCTAGCCATAACATTATATGGATATAAAGTAAGCATTTTCACTTGCGTTGACTGAAATCAATATTGGCCAATTTCCCAGCTTTCCAAATCTATTACTTCATAGGTTACTATCATCTATTGATCTTGCATACATCTTTCTTCTTTATTAAATCATTCTCCAGACTCAGAGATCTGCATAAGCAGGGCTGCACAAAAAAATAGAAGATGTATGAGTTCACCTAAAGGGCAACATCCATGTTCACATTTATGTATGCTAGCAAACAACAGAACACAGGCAAGTTTAACACTTCGTTTCTGAAAGGAATGCCTTTCTCAGACTTCCAGTTCACATTACTGGAGGTAAAATAACTATTATGCTAACCTAAGGTGTATAATTTCACATTAATTCCAGCTGCAGACACACATTTTCACCTTTGTACTTCTGGAAAAATAGCAACTACTTTTGCCATTGCTTTTTTTCAGGAAAAGCTATTCTTGTATATTTTTTTATGCAGAAAGTAACACTAAAAAGCATTCATTTTCAGAGTAAGTTACCTCTGACCAACAGAGTTCACCGTTACTGTTGCTCAATCTTTTATTCTTCACCCTCTACAAGACCAAAAGATCTGACTGGAAACAACAATAAAAGGTTAATTTATTTTGACATCATTATGCATTTGGCATGATTGCTCAAATAGAACAATTCCACAATCTATATTTAAAATGGTCAAACTTGGGATAAATCAAGTGGCCTTAGGAATTTCTGGGATCCTTGTCTCTGAAAGCTTCTCTTCCCTTGATCTTTCCTGTTTGATCCCTGGCTCTATCAAGCTGCACTGTTCCAAACTAGTGGCAATTTCGACAGTATATTACCAGAGTCAGGAGAGAAGACATATGTTCAAGGCTAGGTTAGACGAAGCCTTGGATGGTATGGTTTAGTGTGAGGTGTCCCTGCTTATGGCAGCGGGGTTGGAACTAAGATGATCTTAAGGTCCTTTCCAACCCTAACTATTCTATGATTCTATGATTCTATAACAAATTGCACATTAGCAGTAAAGTCAGGGACTGGCAGCACAAGTGGACTTTCAGAAAGTAGAAAGCAATGGGACACTAGTAAGAGTTCTTATAGCACACATTATCAGAAAAGTTCTACCTCTGTGTACTGTCTAGTCTTTCAATTACTCATCCTATAATCCTCAAACCCAGAAAATTTTGGTAATCCATTATTAGGATGACACACACAACTGACCTAATCTCTACCCAAAAAGAAACAGCAAAAGGGCAAACATTTTCTAGTCAGCAAGGAGCAGAAAAAACACACTTTCTGAGAGAGCTTTTTTTAAAAATAGAATATAACTAAATTGTTTTGATGGAAAGGAAGCAAGTTTCTCCAGTACACAGGAATTATGAGTACCTCTGCACAGGGAATTTTCTCTTTGACTTTACCATGGCAAATTTAACTTTTTTGTTCTTCATCCAATTGCTGAACTCTTGCCAGCAGAACTGATGGAAGAATAAGAAAGTCTCCCACAAGGTACACTGATCAGTAGATTTTCTGGAGACAATCTGATGTCTTTTGCCAGGTGAGATACCACCACATATCACAAGGTGTGCTCTTGCTAAGACTGGCAAAGGAATCTGGTATATGATGGAAAGCAAAGACATAAAACTACTGAACTATTAATTTCTACAAAACAACTTCCTGAGGTAGATTAGCCTCTGACCATTTTCACAAATATTTCAATTCAACAAATCATTTTTTACTTTATTTGGTCAACATAAATATTAATTTTTCTGTCATAAAATTTAGGTAGAAGCTTCCAGAGCAGTTCTACTTGTAAGTCATCTTAGGGACAGTAAATATAATTTATGCAAAAATGAGATATATGCAACCTTTTTGACAGTGCATTAGTCCAAGCAGCCTTCTGAAGATACTGGTGAAGAAGGAATATAAAAGAAGGAAAATTGAAGCAGTTGTAAAGCCTCTGGAATACAGCAGTGGATGTTTTAGCTAGGAACATCACCTATGCACCAAACATTTCTAGCCTGTATCTTACTACTTACTACACAGAACAAACTGTAGGAAAAAAACCTGTTTGCTCATTTACTCCTTCCAAAGTCCCTATTTAAGAATTTCATCAGTTAACTGTTCTTCTGGCTAAATCAGAGGTAATAACTTACTTACTACTTATTTGCCTACTGTGATATGACATCATTCAAGACACTGCTGACTTTGGATGTGGTTACCTGCTGGGAATGGTGTGTCAGAGTTATTTTTGATGTTGTAATATCACACCTTACAGTAGGGATTTTAAGAGGTGAAACGTCTGGGAACTATCTCAAAATCACCGTGGCTCCCTGCAAGGCATAGGGAAATCTTCAGGGTTCTTTTTTTTTTTTTTGGTTTTGGATTTTTGTTTTGTTTTGTTTTGTTTTAGCAAAGACAGGTTGCCATTTAATCTTTATGGAGTTCTTTAATCCCAGCATTTCATTTAATATTTACTTCTTTTTCCAAGCTTCATTTTTTACAGTAACAGAAAATCACAGTCATTCAGGCAGAAAAGGAACTCCAGAGGTTTCTATCCACCCTGCTCTAGGCAGGGTCAATACTGAATCCAGACCAGATTGCTCAGGATTTTGACCAGCTGAGTCTTCAAAACCCTCAAGGATGGCATCTATAGCTTCTCTTGGCAACTTGTTCTAGCACTGATTTTGCCCTTTCTTTCTTCTAGTATTCACACGCACAAAGATGAGAAATGCACCATATGCACCAGCTTGTGATCAAGACTTTGCCCATTTCAACAAACACTTCAGGTTTGGATTTTCTTAATATCTATAAAATTATCTGAACAATCACTTTTCAATCAGAATCAGGATTTCACAATAATTCAGAGATGACACAGTTGTGATACACACAGCTGTCACAATATGCTACCTTTCTTGTGGGGATATTTTGAGGAGTACAAGTAACTGGAATTTCTTGAACCAGTTAACCAACAAATTCCCGAGTTTACTTCTAACTTGATTTAGTAGATGGAAAGAATACACTGATACTGTAAAAACACTGAACTGGCTCTAGGTACCCAATTATTATAATTGTTGTTGTTATTACTGTTATAATAAATTCAAACAGTCTCCTGACAGGTTTTAATACTACTGCTTTATCAGTAGTATTAAAACTACTTTATCAAAATTGATTGAATCTATCATATTATATATTTAGCAATAGAATCATTTGTTCATAAATGAAAGAAAGGGTCAGCTGACTAGTCTGATTCAGCTTCTTTAACAGTCAATGAAATGGTATCATGAAAGATGACTAAGAAACTACAGCAGATCAACTGTTTCAGACACTAATGTAGGAGAAAATCTTACTCCAGACTACAAACGGGATGAGGTCCATCACACCAAAGCCAGGATTTCACACAAAATACCATTTTCCAGGTTGTTTATTTTTTTTTATTGTCTGTTAAATAAATGTAACTACTTCAGTGCACCATCTCCACCTCAACCCCTATCAAATGTTTTAATGTGGTTTTGTGTATATTTAATTCAGGTAGGTTTAAATTTTCAGTTGTTATTAGTAAACCTATAAAAACTAACATTTATGAAAATGGAAAGCAGTTTCTGTGGAACAGTCATAAACATTCTGGAAAGTCTCCTATAGTCCTATCTATCCCTTACATCTCCTGCCTAAAACATGTTTTAAAACAATTCACTGGGGCACAGGGCTGTTGGGTTGGAGAGGAGGGTTACGACAAACAGCTGGCCTGCATTTAAAGGCTTTTATGGGCATTCAGGTTTTGTGCATCTCAAGTAGTTTCTGAATGCATTCTAAAATGTTTTGAAGTGCTTCTCCAGCCATTCAGGAGGCAACAAAGATAATACTACCTCATTTTCACAGGAAAAAATACATGAAGCCAGATTTAGGAAAAAAAAAATAAAATGGTTAGATTAATCAAATTGAAAAATAAGACCCTTATGTCTGAGGAAACACCTCTCCACACAGTTATTTGTGATTGCAGGTAGCAAATTGTCTTGCCCAAATTACAGGCTTTCTTGTCCAAATGGTAAGTACATGTGCAAATTTCAGGGTTAAACAGAATCCAATTGATTTACTGGTTATGTTAGTCCCCTGCTCAGGGTTGAACTTCATCCATCTGTAGAACATGCATTCAGGCAAAATAGTGCCACTGACTGCTCATAAAGAAACATGTTCAATCCTAAGCAATGCCCATTCAATGCAGCTCTTAACTGCATCTGCAGTTAATCATACTCATAAATGGTAAAAGACCAGCATCCTTCCCTGGGCTGCGGGTTACAGTGACTTCTAAGGGGTCAATGGATGACAAGAGCTCTCTAAGACCAGACACTGGCTTGGTTTGTTCTTCATTGATTCTACCCGCTGATGTATTGTGCTTAAAACAAAACAAAACAAAAAATGGAAGAAAGCTACCCTGAGCAATCTGTCTTTATTTTTCTACCTTCAAGTAAATAAAAGTAAGTCAAGTATTTTTGTTGTCTGTTTAAAGTATGTCTTCAACTTCAGGTGTGCCAGTCAAGAGGATATCTGAAGACTTCAGCATCTGCTATAAATAATGCTTGATCATTACTTTTCTAATTGTTACAAATACAAAAAAAAAAAAAAAAAAAAAAAAATTACTTTTGTTGTTAAAAAACCTGAAGGGAAAAAATGAAATCCCTGTTTCTAGTGATTTTTGCTAATTAACAGAGCTGAGGCTAAAACTATCTTTCTAACCACAGCAGCATTACAGCATCATGCATAACACTATCTCAGTAAACAAGGGCAGCTTTTACTTGTGATGTGCTGGGAATTGTTAGTCAGATGAAGTAAATATGAGGACTTTTTTTTCACTAGTTTCATTATCATCAATCCTCAGGGTAGAGAAAGTAAATTTTGTGCCAAGACTGAGTATGATACAGGGCTGAACAAATGAATATCACACATGTAACTCCCTATTTACAGTGGGATTTACATATGTGTATACATGTATATAGATACACTTCCCACTTTTGCCCAGTACAATGTGGACAGAATCTAGAAATAAACAGCAAGCGTGTATAATTTAAATGTCTGCTTTTACAAAGCAAAGCTTCGGGTTGGCCTCGGGGGTGGTATTGCTCTTTAATAACTGGCAGGTAGAAGTTGGCTTAAAAACAGTCATGACAATTTATTTTTAATTACCATTAACCTCAACAAATCTGTTTTCCTTTGTGTCCATCCCCAGCAGCATGGTGAAAGCTCCTACTCCAACGTGACACACAGGCCATCACGGGGCCCAGATGCCAAGCTGCTGAAAATAGTCATCCAGCAGCAGCATCTGGCGCCTTGGTGGGCTCCACAGGCAGTGAAGCTGACAGCTCTGAAGTTGCCTGTGGGTCTGTCATGTAGTTAGACTGCTAGCTGAGCTGACTTATTCTACTCAGTGCCATTTTTCTTTGACTTACCTTTGATCCTGAGATATTTGCATATCGTATGTGCTTCAGAAAAAGTTCCTCTATAAATCTCTTATGAGCCCTCTGTGTTTGTGCATTCTTAAAGTCAGAGGTGATATTGCACAAACACAGTCATGATGTACATTACTTGTGATGCTGTCACAAGCGAAACTCTCTCATCGTTTACATAGCACATCCTATGGTTAATACAAATTGATATGCAATATCCTGAGAAATCACACAGGATCTAATAACAGCCCTAAAAATGACACAAGACATGACTGTAGGTACCTTTCAAGCTACGCATTAATGTATTCATGTGCTAGTCTCTTCAGAAGGCTGACTTTACTTTTCCTTTCTACCCTGATTACCATATCCATTAGCAAAGGTCTACAGCACAGCAAATCCCAAGCAGACAGAGCTGGCACATTGAGAGATTGGAAGGAGGGGATGAGAGCAAACAAGAGCAAGGATGCAAGCTAGCCAGCACAGTAGAAACAGAGACTGGAGGAAGACTAGAGGAGACCAAATGATGATCAAGTTCACGGAGCATTATTGACAAGCCCGGCTCTTCAGAATTCATCTAGCCTCCACAACCCATTCATTCCTAGGCAGGGGGCAACTCCTATTACCTTTAAGAAAAATGTGGGTTGTTTTTCTCAACACTCTGCTTCTTTCCTGGAAGAGATCCCCAAGGATCTCTTATTATCATGCATTTTGTGGCAACAAAACAATGACCCTCTTTATCTTCCCTAAATATATCTACTCATAACTTCCACATATTATCAGGCTCCACAGTAATTTTTACAGTGAAGTTCCCTTTCATCCCTTTCATACCAGAAGATGTAACAAACCAATTCCCTCAGAAAATCATATTTAATTCCTGTTAAATCTGGGAGTAATTACACAGATTTCTACTGAAAGACAAAACAGAAACTGGAAATTGTAGTGTTCACCTTGTACAAGCTGCCAAAACCTTGATTCAACACCTACTCCAGCCTTTCTAGACACTGTACCCTAGCTCTTCTGCTACATGTGCCTGAGCCAAAGGAAAGCAGGAGACTGCTTTTTCTGTAGCCCTTATGAGCTTTGCCTACTGTAATGGTCCAGATGGGATACTGGAAGGTAATACATAGTAAAAATTCACACTCATACACATAGTATGGGATATAGGATAATAGTAATTGACTTCCTTCCTTTTTTTGACTAAATATTAGTAGAATGAAAAAATTGAGTTAAATCTTTGAAGATGCTTTTCATTTGATTATGATTTGGGAGTAATTTTATGGAATAACCTACCTGCTTAGATTTCTGGCTCTAACATATTTATGTCAACAATTGCTTAGTGCCTGGCAAAACCAGTTCAGGAACTCTTTAACTGCATGTAATAAGGTGCAACTGAAGATTTTTACATGCTGCAACTGAAACTTCTGGGACTGACAATTTTGTGCATAGCTTGAAGTATTTAAAGACAAAACCCACAAACGTACGAAGTTCAGCAGACTGTAAACCCTACTTGTTTATTTCTCAAGTATCCCCACAGCTGAAAGGATTGCTGCCTCTACATGGTACTGAAGCTACAAAAAAATAGTTTCTAAAAAAGCCCAAACCACTTAAGGTCTTTAAATTGTACATAGTTTATTATACCAGGTTTTACTGTAAAACATGTGCCCTTTGTAAAAGTCTCTTCCTATATCTTCTATACAACAGCTGAAATTTTACAACTCTAAGTACATGTTAAATATCAAGGGCAACACTCAGAAGAGACTTTTTTTTTATAATCCAACCCTGTTTAGCCCAGAAAAATGGAATTTCAGGCCTTAACACTGGATCTTCTTGCATTATAATGCTTCCAGATCAGATATGAACTTATTAATTGCATTTCTGTTTAATTAACTAACACACACAGTACTTTGTGGTGCCTTCATGAGCTTTTTTTGTTTTCCTGACTCTCTGACAGCTGCGAAGAAATGAATGTAATCTGATCAAACAAAGTTAGATAAGAATAATCTGATTCACTATAAAGTCTACTTTGGACAAAATGAAATGTTCAAAATCATGTGATCAAGCTTGAGCCAGTAGAATAAGCAATACCAATTCATGCCTTCATACCATATACTTGTTCACTTCATTTTTTGGTATCAAGTACTTAGAACTAGATGTGCTATGCGGTTGAAATTAAGCTTTGAACTTTGGCTTTACTACATAGATAGCATCCAATCTAACTTTGCAAGCAACTATAAAATGTCACATAGGTGAAAAAAATTACAAAATACAACATATTCCACAGCCATAACATGTAACAGAACTTCTCATCACAAAGTGTCAGGGTCCTAAGGTACGGTATTGAAATCAGTGCTAAAAAGCCAATCGCGAAAAATATTTGAGATTTTTTGAAAGTATCAGTTTTTCAGTTTCACTGAAGCAAAGAATGATGAATAAAGGCTCAGATACATTGAACAAATGCACTATGTGATCAAATGAAGTGCCTTTTGACCTCTCTCTTTACTCTACAATACTCTTTCCCCTAAGTTGGTTGCAAAGCATTTTCTTCCTTCTTTTCTGTAGCTATTTTTTCCTCCCTTCCAAGCTCTTGCTTCTTCTTCCCTCTCTATGTCCCTGCCTCCCTCCCTTTTTTTTCCATTTTCTTCCTTCGATCCTTCCCCCTTTCCTCCATCCATCCTTCTATTCTTCCCGTTCTTCCATCTCCAAGCTTTTGCCCTCCCCATCTTCCTTCCAGTTAATTCACCCACTCTCTGCCTGCCCATCTCCTCACACCCTTTCAGGCAGATTTGTCTGATTTAGGTCCCACTTTTGCTCCAAGGAATCCACATCAACTACCTTAGGCTTCCCCATCTCCTCCAGGCTCCTCCCTGCAAATTCTCTCGTGTCACCTCTTGACCAGGTCTGTTACTGCAGTTTTGGTTCCTGGAGCAAGTTTTCCTTACCAGCAACTTACTCCTTTTGTTGGGATTTTTTTGTTTGTTTTTACATTTCCTCTTGCCTGTCTGATTCAGTTAGACTGGCTGAGGCAAATGATGTCTATCACTCAACACCCTTTCACACATCATCATCCAAAAGCCACACTTAAAAAGACAGCATTTCCAAGGAATTCTGCCTGTGAAAAACTTACTTCCATCCAAAAAATCAGTGACCCACCAATTCCACAGACTTGCATAGTTTCCATAATGGTGACTACCCTATGCCCAAACACAATATGTATCTTCTGATGTAATATAAACAGAGCTGGAACAGTTCTTTTGCTGTGTGCAGACAGGAAGATTTACAAACTTTCTCAGAGACGATACTTGATCTATTTGTACTGCATCTGAATTTGTGCTGCAAACATAGTATATCATCAGAGCTTGGGAATGTATCTCGATCATTCAGGGAAGCTCTGGTTACCATACACTCATTATTAAAAAGAAAACCAAACAAAAACCCGTAAACACGTATCTCACTTTCAGGGCACTCACATGTCAGAGGCAGAAGCCGGTTACACTACCCTAAATAACAAACCTCTCAGATTAAGATATTTCCTCTCCTGCTTCTCTTCTAGCATCACTTACTGGTTTTGAAAATTCACATCTCATTTACAGCTATCATGATCTGCAAGAACAGAACACATGGCAACTCATTTCACAACCTAATTTGTGCTAGTTCTATCCAAAATCCTTTCAGAAGAGAGATCTCTATGTAAAATGAATAAAAAAGCAAGCAATTTCATACTGGCTGATTCATACAGCTCAGACCTCCTTACAAGTAAGGCTCAGACCTTTGATGCAACAGTATACAGAAGCATGGAATGCCAACTACTAGCATTTCAAACATCATTGCTTTCTGCAATAATCAGCAGCTCTTGCTTGTGCTTTACATTGCTACAGGTAGTTGTTCATTTTAATGAGTTCCTCCACAGCTTCCTTGCAGTAGTTCCCAACAGAAGTAGAAAAACCCCTTGAATTTCAGGAATAGCTCCTGTTTATTCTGATTAGTGCAAAAGACTATGCACAGCACTATCTGTGAGGAGCTGGAGACTTGAAGAAAGATTATAGAAGCTAGAAATACTCACAATGATTTTTATCTGAAACAGTGTCCAACTTTGCAACCTTGCCACACTTTGGAGCTGGAGATTTATGTGTTTACTTTCCTAAATTCCAGCACCCTTAAAGGTAAGGAGCAATAAACAACAAGCATGTCCTAGATTGACCAAAAGTAGCAGCAGGAACAGATAAAGAATACCAGTTACGGCATTTTGGGAAAAGCAGTACTGCAGCAATTTCAATAGTCTGAAATTTGATATCATTCTGTTCATACGAAAGGATTTGCTACCAAATAACTTGAGATGTTCTTGTGTGAAGGACAATGAGGTTTAACTCCTGAAATTTTTTCAGTTGACCCACTCCTGATACCTTGAAAAAACAGTACCTAAATACATAATGCAAGAGCAGTAGTGGAACAAAGCTTAAAATATATATATATCATAAATTAATTACTATACAATACTAACCTCAAGATAGTTTGTGCTATGAGCAATGTATTTTCAGCAGAGCTGTCACGCATCCTATGTTTCTAGCAGAACCAGCATAAAATATTACGTCCAATTCTCTG
>JBCJKH010052999.1:0-24159 GCA_039877255.1 Loriculus beryllinus | reverse complement strand
GTGTCCCTGCCCATGGCAGGGGGGTTGGAACTGGATGATCTTAAGGTCCTTTCCAACCCTAACTATTCTATGATTCTGTGATTTGCTTCCCTTGGCACTGTGTAGTGTGAAATGAGATGTTCACTGTGTTGCTGAGGAAGTATCTGAGCTCACGACAGTGACCACCTTTTCCTGGTAAACCATATTATTTGCCCTTTTGGATCACTTTGAGAGGATTGTGTTCTTCTCTTCCTCCTCATTGTATGTTGCCATTAGTAGCTTAGGGTTTCTGTCCTAGTTAATGATACTAACTGCCACCTTCCGTTGTGGGAAGTGGAGGCGAGGGCAGTGCGGCTGCTGGGAAAGTATCAGCATTTGAAGTTCTACCGATACAGGTGCTGGAACCCTAAAGCCCAGTTAACTTACTGAGCTGTCAGGCTGGGAAGTTTCCTAGAAGGGGAATTGCAATGGGAGCATGCCTGTGGGTTTACTGGGGTTTTATAGCTGCTTGCTGAAACTCAGCTCTCTGCCCTACTGTAGCAGCATTTTCTAAGTACTGGCCTGGGAATACTTTTATAGGGTTCTTTAGGGAGGCTTAAATAAGTAGGTTGTTTGATATAAAGGAGTCTTCCTTCCCTACATTGAAGCTTGGTTATACCTCCTTTTCAAAGCTCCCATTTCCGTACTACAAGCTTATTTTCTGTGTAGAATGGAAGACACAGCAGTAGACTTGCAGGGTCTGTTTTTCTTTCATCTATATTGGAGGATTTTGGCTAGGCTGCTGTTGTGGAAAACAAACAATCCCCAACCTGAAAATGAATCCTAGCCTCATCCTCTCAGTCAGAAAACCTGTATGTTGAAATCCCTCCTGCATCAGTGATTAACTACTCTGTTGCTTAGCTGGTATGCTGGTTCTGGTTTTTGTCTCACAAACCATGAGACTTGGCATAGAGTGTGTGTGTTGGTGAGCACAGTGGCTTGACCATGCAGGGCAAAAAAGGGGAGATCTGTACCTAGGAACTGGGCTGGTGCTCTCCTTAGAACATTCATGTGACAGTTGTTCAGATGGATGGGGGCACGCTTAAATTCCTGTTCTTTCAAGTGTTGAGGTTTCCTTCCCTTCTCCAGTAAAGGTTTGACCTTGCAGATTCTCTTCCCAGGATGACCAAATGCTGGAAGTTGGGTATCTAAAACAAACTCTCTGCATCTTGGTCACTCGGTGCCTGCTGCAGGGAGAGTGAGGATTGTGCTTCCGTGTCTTAGCCGAGCAGAGACTTCAGTTGTGGTTGTCTGACAAGAAAATGTGGTTTTCCTGTTCCTAGGGACTGTGGCCTTGTTCTCTTCCCCTGACCTATCTGAAATGCTGTTGTAGTTACAGCACTCAACAGGCATTTTTCTCCTTTGCTTGTTTGGCCACAGCTGCTGAAGGAGTTCCTTGTCTTGGCGTATGTACAGAGATCTGACTCTAGTTCTCTTTACTGGGGAGGACAAAACTGTAGCTAAGGGATTGGTGCTACTGCTGGCACTGTGATGCTCTTCTGTGTGACCCCTGTTCTCTTGGGAGCTTTTCTCCAGGGTGCTGCTTGGAAAGGACAGCGAGTACCAAATCACTAGTTCTCTCTCACCTTACGGAAGATGGACCCTGATGTGGTCATGCTGCATGGGGAGCATCTGGGCATCATACCTCACTATGGTAGCCAGACCAGGGTAGCAAGTCTGTGTTAGAAGGATGTTAGAAATCCCTTCTGCAACTGTTCTCAGCAGGGGTGTTAGTGTGGAAAGCATTTTTGTTTCAGTTATTTCCAATTCTATTTTTGAGGTTTCAGTCCTGGTGACTTAGCTTTGGAAGAGCAGTCAAGTGTTGTGAAGGACCAGGAGCTCGAGCCCCAGTTCTGTGTCTAGCGAAGGTGTATGTGAAGTAAAGAGGTTTTCTGGAAGGGAGATGTGATTGTAGGGTGCTTCTGGAGAGGCACGGGACGTTTCTGAGCCCATTGGGTGTGAGCTGACAACAGTGCTAGGGGAGTGCAGAGTGCTGTGAGTGAGCAGCTCAGCACTCCAGGAGACCTCAGCATCTGTTACAGTAGTTAAGCTTGATACAGCTGTAGGCTGGAGAGAGCCATGAAGGTAGAGCTGACTCTCTGTGGAAGATTCTTGCATGCAGTCCTTGCTCAGCTTCTCTTTGAGGTGCCAGTGCTTCCTGCCTGGCTGTGGGTACATATTTTGTGTGCCCAGAGAGCTTGGCTTGTTTGGATGCTATGTCTGTTTTGCAGAACATTAATAAAAAGTGGTGTTGGAGGAGTGGCATCTGTGTTGGGAATAATTGGATTAAATAACCCCAGGCTTCCTCAGCCCTCAATTAATACAGCACTGATCAGGCCTCTCTGTCTATCCCTGTGGATTTTAGGTGTGCGGCTCACCCTAAACTCTGATGCAGGATTTGCATCTATAGCGAGGTAAGGAAGTGAGTGCTTTGGCAGCAAACAGCTCAGTTCTTTCTATATGTGTACTTTTATCTGTTACAAAACCATGAGGCGCTCCTCTGCCTTGGATGATCAGCAGTGTCTACGTCATGGTTAGTATGGTACCATGACAGGCTACGTTTCTAGCTTAGCAGGGAAGCACAAAGCTGCTAAAACCACATGAATGATGGTCTCTAGTATGTCCAGTGGCAATTTTGGGTGTCAAGTGTGGCTTCAATCTCTTTCTTTTATTTTTATCCTCATTATTTTCTTACTAACCCTTCCTCATTATTTCAGAAGACTCAAATCGCTTTTCCTAGAAACCAGCAGGGCTCAAAGCCAGTGTCTTGATTATATAAACAAGCTTCTTTCTTTGTGCTTTGCTTTAGTATAGCACTGGTTTGTTTTCCTGGAAATCCTCTAAAAAAGCCAAAGTCAGTATTGGTGTAGCCATGTCACAGAAGGCACATGCAAAGCCAGAATGGGCTAGGGAGTACCTCAAGACTTCAGGTATCAAAATCCCACGTAGGAGCAAGTATTCAGGCAAAACTCTTCTGACTTACCTTCTGAGAGAAAAGAATTGGCAGCAGTTACTGCCTTTGTGTCCCATATTCCCCTCCTCCACTTCCTTGGATGCCCTGTACAAGTTAATTCATTACTGTTTGTAAAGGACTCTGCTGCCAAATGCCACTGTGGTGCCCCATGGGGTTTGCTTGTTTGCTTTCCGTCTTGGCAGCATGCTGTGACATGGCCTTCTCCAGGGTAGTTGTGATGATCATTTAGAACAAAGCTAAAACTGATCCTCCAGCTGCAAAAAATGCAAAGCAACAAAACAGAATCTGAATGGTACAGCCTACAAGGAAAACTGGGTTTCCAATAGGTTACTGGCCTGTATGAGAGGGGTTTTTTCCCCTCCAGTTGAAGGCTTTGAGTCTGAACTGTTGCATGAAAATGCTTTTTTGTGTCTTGGTACGATCTCCTTCCTACAACATGGGCAATGTCCTCGCTCTGAACTTCTCCAAGCAAGCAGTGAAGTACTGAATCTTTCTGTTTGTTTTCTTCCCGTTCCTCCCCATTCCTTTTAAGTCATAAAGGCAAGGGAAACCTCTGTTTGCTGAAGTGTGGGGGGAATGAATGCAGTGACCGACGTGGTGCTGAACACTGAGAGGCTGCTGCAAGGGAAGAGCTTCCAAACATGGGCTCTGGGAAGGCTGGCAGTTCCTCTTCCCATCGGAGCTGGGGTGTGTGTGAAGAGGAGGCCTGCTGCAGTCACTTCACCTTGCTTGCCAAGCCAGGGTCTGCCCTGCAGTGGAAAGTCCCCAAACCCCTGAATTTCTGTGAGGAGACAGCAGCTTTCCACAGCGTTTTGCTTTGCTCACAGACCGTGAGACCATTGCTCTGCACGGCTGCTCTGGATGGCTGTTGACTTGTGGTTGCCTTCCTCCTTGTGCATTGTATTGCACAATTTAGGTCCCTTTCTACTGTCCTTGAGATGGCTGTGCCTGTTAGGTGGTGGTGGTGGGGGGGGGTTCTTGTTGCTTTGCAGCTCCTTATGGGGCAGGGTTGGCTGTCCTGAGCTCTGCAGGGTGAGGCTTCCCCCTTGATGTGGCTGAAAAGGTTGAGCAACACAGCTCAGAAGGCTCTGATTCAGCCTTCTCCTCTCTTGCTAATTATTGTGACCCTTCTAATTTTCTTGTCTGCAGCATCTTCATTTTTTTTTTTTCCCTTTTCTTCAAAAGAGAGTTTGCAGTCACAGTACAGCCGTCTCCCTAACCTGTGGTGCTTAGGATGACTCCATGCTTAGGGAGACACAAATAGGCAGCTACAAGTTTAGGAAACTAATGTCTACTTATAATTCTCTCCCTAGAAAGCAGATGCTCTCTGTTATTTGGAGTATCTCATGTGGGGACCTGAGCCTGTACTGGATTTGCGTTGTCAATAAATAGCTAGGCTTTCAATTTTCAGGGCAGTTACTGCAATGTAAAAGCTTTATTGTGTTTAGATTTTGGGTGGATGTGACAATGAATTAGTGGAGTAGGTTATTTAGGAGATGGAAGGGGTAGTAGTAGGTGGGGAAAGCTGGCATCCTGGTGATAACAGACTATGGTGTCCAGGGAAAAAGTGTTGTGTATTAAAGTAAGTTATTCTCTCCTGTGATGCATTTTGCTTTATCCTTGATAGAGCTAGGTGGTCAATGGAGAACCTCCATTTCACACTGCTGGGATGGAAGTCCCAGTGCTGTCTGGAATGAGGGCAGTGTACTAGCAGAGTATAACTGTTTAATTTTTATCTTGTTGGTTTTAGTTGGTCCTGTATTTTCAAGCATTGTATTTTGGGATGAAATTCTATGGAGCTTTGCCTTCCTGGGAAGTGGACATGGAAAAACTTGGTCATGTTTGAATGCAGTCAGAAAGGGGAATATGTGCTGTAGCCACGTGACTTCTTTTATGACATTTTGTTTTTAAGCTGCAGTGAATTCACAGTAGAAATCACAAGTTTGGCAGGGAGGAATAAACTGCTTTTCATTTGTTCTGTTAGCGCCTACGTGTGTGTGGCAGTAGGTCAGTTTGTACTGCTTCATTAAAGGAAAGTTATTTCCTTGGTTAAATAGTGCCTTTTTATTTCATATCAATAGCTGAGTGCTTAAATGGAGTTGCTTCTAATGAACCTGATACGAGGAAATACAAAGGTAAAGGTAAAGCTTCTTCAAGATGCTTTAGCTGGATGTAGAAGAAATCTTCATCCAAACAGTCCTGAAGAAAGAATTTGCTTCAAAAGCTAAATTAGTCATCTTAAGGTTATACAGCTAATGAAATATATGGTGCTGTACCTTAATACTGACTGCTGAAGGTAAACTGAACAAGTCTGGATTTGTTCTTCTTTCTCAGGATCTGGTGAATGGGCTGGAATCTACATTTAATTCACTGATCAGTGGCTGAGGGTGTATGTGTGTGTGTGTGGTGTTTAAATCACTGGGGTGTGATGCAAAAGTTTAATATTAGCACCAGGCACAGGAAAATTGAAATTGCTCCTCTGGGAGCGTGCCTTGAATCAGTCATAGTGCTGAGAACTGAATTTAGGTCTTAATTTGCTGATGCCTTCTTTTCCCACGTTCCCATCCTTGTAATGTTTTCTTCCTATGTTGTAACTTGTGTGAGAATACTCGGCTGCTTTGTTGCTAAGTGTGAACTTTACAATTAACTGGCAACAAACACATTGGCAGTTCCCTTTATGATATTTGTGGGTTCAAAATGAAATGTGGGTTCTTGGTAAACTCCAGCTGACTGAATGGGTGATCTTGGTGACTTGCTCAGGACACTACTGCCAGCCAGACCACACTGGGGCATGGAGCCAGAGCAACGTGGAGAGAGCCATGTCCTGGATCCCATTTGTGTGTGTTGCCATTTCTAAACACCATAGCTGTGCCTTGTTTTGCAATACTGTCCTATTTGTTGGTAGCAGTGCCTACAGACACCCCTATTATTGAAATGATTGCAAAGGAAGATACCTCTGGGTTGAGCCTTTCCTGCTGCTGGCATGTGTGCTGTTTTGCTCCCGAGTGTCGTCATGTTATGTAGAGGCATCCCTTCAAAGGGATGGAGGGAGTGTCACTGCTGCCCATTCCATCCTTCCTGGGATTTAACAAGCAAAACTGAGGTAATCCCTTCTCCAGCAGCCACACTCCTCAGGCAGTGATTTTATCTTGCTGTGAAAGCTGAAGAGATCTGGACTCTTGTCAATGCTCTGATGGAGAAGCTCTGAGGTGCGGCTGGAAATGACTCAAAGGGAAAAGCATCCATCCTGAGCTGGTCCCTCCATCTAGGCTGGCCAGCTACAGCAAAACCTATGTGGTGGTGCTCTGAGCTTCAGCCTCGCAGCCAAGGCAGGCTGAGCTCTTGGTCTGTATTTCCCATACTGCAGGCAGCCTAGTGCTTCAATCTGTGCTGCCCTTGCTATGGGGTTTCCTGTCATCCTCCTCATGAGGTGAGGGCACATTTATTGTGCATTTCAAGTTAAATTTCAGGTTCCAGGGTTAACTAATATTTTGTTAATTGTACAGTTCTGTGGGTGTGACAATCCTGACCCAAATAATGTGGCTATTTCTTTTTTATTATTATCCCTTTCATTTATGTTAAGGAAACAAAAGAACTTGTTGCATTTTGGAGGGCTTTGTCTTATTTTGTTTGTTCTCTCTGTCCCTAGCATCCAGCGAGCTGCACTGGTGGTCCTGGAAAACTACTACAGAGATTTCACAGTCTACAACCCGGCCTTACTAACAGCCTCCAAATCCCGTGCAGCCAAGCACATGGCTGGCCTGAAAGTCTACAATGTTGATGGTAGGTGAGGTAGAATGCAGTCTCTGAGACTGGGTGGGATGGGGAAGGGCTGGGTTGGCTTTATGCTTTGTTATGCACACATTCTCACCTTTTTGCTTTGCCAAATCCTTGTCTCTTGCTGGAAATCTTCCTAACAGTGCCGAGTTTGCCAGTTCCCCATGACTTTACAGATGTGTTTAGCCCTCAATAAGGCTTTTGTCTTTGCCAGGCGAAGTGGCCAAGTTTTAGGTCAGGCTTTATAATTATGTGGCTTGACAAGCACTTTTTGGCACCACTGCTTGTTTTAGGCAGCCTCTGCTTTTTGTCGCTCTTGGGTCATTTCGCTGGTTGTGATAGTACAATAAACACAACTTTTAACCTAAATGAGTTCCTCAGTGGTTTATTGTGATGCTTCCACAGGCAGCCTTCAGGAAAGCGAAGAAAGTTGATACCAATGTGGGAAGAAAAGCAACTGTGTAAGCAGCAGTTGCCACTGGCTTGTCAGCCTGCAGCCTTAGCACTACATTAGCTATGCCTGGCTTATGCATGGCTGTGCTCCTAAGTCATCCTGACACTAAGCAGTTCATGGAAATTCAGGCACAGATAACTATCCCCTTTGAGCTTTGCCATTCAACAAACCTGTTTCAAGCTTCTGGGCTTTAAAGAGGCCTGTGGATGGGTGGATCCCTGTGGACACTCAAAGCAGTAAAAACTGGACTTAAATCATTTGGCACTCTTAAACCCTATCAGTGACAGCTAGGCTTGATAAGCAGGGTATGCTCAGCCATCACAGCCTTTATAAAAGTACACATTCCTTTGATAGAAAAGCTGAAGTTGTAGAGGGAAGCTTTTGTGGTGAAGGGTGACTGAAGTCTTGTGGCAAAAAGTGGTAAGGCTCATCCTGCCCATGAATTTGTTAGTATTGAAAGGCTTTTAGAGCTGGGAAGGGGGTCAGCTGGAAAGGTGGCTCTGCATGCAGGGTGTGGAGACTGAAACATGAAGGATGTGCCATGGAAAAACATGGGATGTGATTGTTTTCGCCTTCAACTAAGTTTCAGTGCCTTATGAGTGTGGGTTGGTTTTTTTTTGTGTGTGTAAGTTAGGTTTTGAATGTATTTATTTCATTTTGGTGACTTCAGAAGTTTCCAAGACCTTATTCTAAATGTTTCCCCAAACCTGATGCAGCATTCCTGATCCAGAAAATTAATTGGAGGTTTATTTAGATCCTTACAGTAAGATGTCCCCATCCTGACAGAGGAAGGGGGAAGCAGGGAGGAGGGAGAGGGCAGGCTTACCCATAGTGGAATGAGGAAGCTCAAAGATGGGAGAGAACGAGTTAAGTTGGAGAGGGGAAGCAAGCAGACTTGCTCTGCACTCTTTCATTCCAGCTGACTCTCAGTGAGGCTGCTGTGTGCAAGGTGAGGGCTTCTGGATCCCAGAGGTGTCTGCATACCATTCAAACCGAATGGCCCACCAGGCTGACTGCAGGATGTGTCATTCTGGCTGGTAGCTGACTTGTCTTCTTGCATGCAGCACATGTCTTTGCGATGTGGCAGGGTCTCTGTTCTGCAGCACCTACTGGGATGTTGGGACACCCAAGCTCAGAAGTAAAACTGTTGGTCTGATAGAATAGTAGCTTAGGAGCTGGTAGCTCACAGGCTTTGTTGGAAGAGAAGGAACCAGAAGGAAGCTCTACAAGTGGCTGGCAGGCCTTTCCAAGTGGCAAGCTCACGACCCTGCCAGGGCCTGAAAACCTGTGCCTTTCCCTTGTGGGGCAGTAGCATTCCTTGTGCAATGCCGCTGCCTTTGCGGATGTGGAAATCTCAGGCTTAGAGGCACGTCCTTAAGAAGATTCCCATCCATTTGATGAAGCAGACTGTAGTTCTGGCTACAGCTTACCCTGGCATCCTGACAGTCTCTTATACCCAGCACGTGAAAAGACAGTAATGCTATTAAGGCAGCCTAATTTGTTGGCAGCTTTTGTCTTTGATACTGGAGCAGCCAGGAAGGAAAAAATCTTGCTGTAATCTCTTTTATACAGAGTTGGGAGGCTCACCTTCAAAACCAGGCTTCTCATCACTGGGCATAGTCAACAAAGCAAATTACAGTTCTAATCCCAATTTGGGAGCTAGAATCTCCCTTGAGTCACATCCTCCATTTCAGGGCTGTCAGTCTGAAGCGTTTAGCCTCTTCAGAAGCTGTCTGTGTGAATGCTTGTCCTTCCCGCTGCTGAGTGAATTTCAGGCTTCTGTCCTGGAATGTGCTTTGTGCTTTTTAGGAAAGAAACCAAAGAGTTGCCTTTGCATGAGCGGCACAATTTTAAGCATGTCCATGCAATTGCTTGGTCTTAACCACTGCCTGTTGAGAGTGGGGGCTTTCAGAGCACGTAGTCAGAAAAGCAGCTCTTGGTGGTTTGAATGCAGTCCGAAACTTCTCCATTTCCCCCTCTGGGCAGAGCAATCTCTATCTAGATAGAAGGGTTGGTAGGCTTATGGGGCAGCATTGTTTTTTGCCTCTCTGCCTGAATAGCCAGAGCTGTGAGCTTCATAGGGAAGCTGAAGAGCCTACTACTGTATTGTAAGGTCACTAGTTAAGGTAATGTAGTAGACAGCTCTGTCACTTAAGTGAGTGTTACAGAGCAAATTGCAGCTTCCCTGTTGCTGTGCCTGTGAAGGATCTGTTAACAGCAACAGAAGCTGTAAGGCAGGTTTGCTCAGAGTGCCATGAGAAGCTGCTACACACATAGACCCCAGCCTACCCTACTGCAGGAATGCTGCTGCTCTGACAGCATCTGCCCTTCTGGGAAAGCCTATGCTTTATCTGAAAGTGACCCTGGATCCTGGTTTTCCTCCCTGTGTGTAACTGTCTGGAGTTTGGCTTTTGTTCATTCATCTCCATGTCTCATGATGCTGTTGTATTTGTCTTTCTCCTCTTTCCAACTCTTCAATTCTTGTGTGCTCGCGCTGTCTTGTTGCTGAAATGTGGTATGTTCCAGCTGCTCTTGCCTTCAAACTGAAAACATATATAATGGGTGGTAAGTTGCATCCTTGGCATGTGCACCTCACCTCTGCCTTTGTGTATGTGTCATCCCAGCTAACTTCCCTTATCCACGTGTCAAAGCTCCCTCTCTAAGCCCATGCTGCCTAGCAGGGTTTCTGCCAAAGCTACTGAGGACCGGGGAAGGGTTTATAGCTTCAGCTGGGAAGCCTGGAGCCACAGAGCACTTGACAGATGCTGTGGGGCACTGGTCTGTCCCAGCCCCAGTCCTGTGGCAGTAACACCACCTTTTGGTCTGTCCTTGCCTCTCCAAGGCCCAGGGAACAATGCATCGGGGCAGTCCCGTGCCATGATCGCGGCTGCGGCTCGTCGCAGGGACTCCAGTCACAACGAGCTCTACTATGAAGAGGCTGACCATGAGCGGCGAGTGAGAAAGCGCCGTGCAAGGTAAAGCCATCCCCTCCTGTGAGGCTCAGCGGTGTGGGAACTGCCAAGCCTCACAGGAGCCTCTCATTTAGGGGGCTGGGGGTTGGCTGTAAATCTGTCACAGCAGAGAAGTGTATGAAATCCAGATGCATAAGGGATGGTGATGGCTTGTAACTGGGATTGTCTGAGGAACATGAGCACAATATATATGAGCTCATGTATATTGTGCAGATAAGCTAATGTCATGGATTAGGGAACAGTCCAATGCTTGAGGAATCTGTGGTTACTTGCTGTAGGAAATCCCATTGTTTTCCCCCATGCCCAGGCTTGTTGTCTCAGCTGAACTAATCCAGGGACAGGCTCCAGAGACAGGTGTTGCCTGTTTGTAGGTGAGGAGAATATAACACTACTAAAAGGGGCAGTTTAACTGCCCCCTTCAATGAGTTGCAGAGGAAAGATATGACCAGAAGTAGTTAGATGTTATTTTGGGCCATAGGTTTGTTTTCTGCCAGTCATACTCAGGCTGTAGAGTTGATGTGTTGTTGAGGTGACCTGAGATAATGCCTCTGTTCGCTCTGAAGCCTGATTACAGTTTGTAGTTAACATACCTAACAGTTTGAGGCAAGTTGCTTATGGATAGGCACCCCTGAGCTGAGCTGTGTTTGGGAGGAATGTGCCATAACTGGAAGGAGCTGGCTTGGTTAGTGTTTTCTTTTGGCAGTTTATATTTCATTGGGAAAGTGCTGGCATAGTGTGTGTCCTCTAGCCTGCTTTGGGCTGACCTGTGCTCTATAACCACTGTCTTTTAGACTCTCTTGCAGCCTTAGAGCAGTAGGAGCTGAAACTTTCCTTTCTGTACTGTGTAACATCCCAAGTGGGCCACATCTCCCTTGCTTGCTGAATTTGTTTAGAACAGGTGCTTAGTCAGACAAAACCCATCAGTCATTAGAAGATCAGGCCAGATATTTCAAAGGGTGAAGGTCAGAGCTGCAACAAATATATATGGAGAGATTGGAAACTGATTCCCAGTCTCCTCTTCCCCACAAAATGGGAAGGGGTCACAGTTTCTTTTGCTGTTCCTCATATACACTCTGAATGTGGTACTCTGTACCTGTGCTGGCTGTGAGGCAGCTTCCCCTGGCTTTAAGATGCTTTGGGTATTGAGGGCAGTGTGGAGAGTAGTTGGTGACTTGAATGGAAATCTAGTGTGAAGCATGGTCTGTCAGGAGGGGCAAAAGTTTAGTTGGGTGATTCTTCTGCTGTCATTGCTTTATCCTTACTAATTGCAGCATAGCCTCTCACTTTTCCTTAGTTCTGGGCTAACTTGCAAGTGTTTTATGGCATCTGTTTGCCTTTTTGTGCAGTGGTCTTGGTGTTTGCTCACCTGTGCCTACACAGGAGTGGTTTGCAGAGGGTGCCTCTAGCTGCAATGTTAGGTGTTGAGGGGGGAGCCCTGTCACTGTTGAGTGGAGGGTGCAGAGCCATCCGTCAGCAGCACAATCTCTGTACCTGGCTGGTGTATGCCAGAGCACACTGCAGCTTGGGAGCACAGATTCTCTGAGCAGCCTGTGTCCTGGGTCATGCTGGTTTATAGCCAGCCTCTTCCTGACTGCTTGCCCATCCTTAGCTTCAGTCTGTAGTCCTGTATGCTGGAACCATTGTTTCCAAAGACATGCATTAAATGCAAGGGCAGCTGTGTCTTGTTTGAATCATGTAACAGATATTTATGCTGTGCTGGCAGAACCAAGTACAACACTCAGGCTTTAAAGCTTTATTCCTGGTTTATGGCCGTCAATTGCTGGTCAAGGAAAGAAAGCTGCTGTCTAAAGCTCAGATGGGAGGCAGTGACTCAGTAGCAAACATGGGAATAGGAGCTTGCATATCCTGACTCCCAGGCTCTGCCTTAACTACAGCCCCATCTTACCTCTCTCATTATGATTCCTGCTATCCTGATTTTAACTTCTGCAGGCTTGTGGTTGCAGTAGAGGAGGCTTTCACTCACATCAAACGCCTGCAGGCAGAGGAACAGCAGAAAGCTCCAGGAGAGATGATGGACCCCCGAGAAGCAGCCCAGGCAATCTTCCCCTCCATGGCAAGAGCTCTGCAGAAGTACCTTCGCACCACCCGCCAGCAACAGTACCACAGCATGGAGAGCATCTTGCAACATTTGTCCTTCTGCATCACCAATAACATGACACCAAAGGTAACACTTTCTTTAACAGTGCAGGAAGGAGAGAGAAAGGGATAGCACATTTGTGTGTGCACGCAGGACAGGAGATTGCTGAAGAAGGTCTGTGGAGGTTTTCATAGTTGCTGTCTGTATATGATCAGTGCATAGGCTTCATCAGGTCTTAAAGGGTCACATTATCCATCTCCCACCTTCCCCTCTAAGAACATCCCACAGTCCTGTCAAAGGGTTAGAAATGCAAGAATTTACTCTTCGGCATTTACCCAGGACTTAACTGCCCTCGCAGCAGAAATGCTATCAGGAGATGAGCCTTAGCACCCTCTCACTAGGATCCACCTGGTACCTTGCCCAGGTATACAAGGGGGAGTTCTGCTGCTGGTAAGACTGCAAAGAAGATGTTAAAGCAGCCAACATCAAACAGCATTCCCTGTTCTGCTTTCGGTTTTGCAGCCTCAGTCAGGCTGCAACCATGTGAGCCTCTGCTTTCCACCTTAGCTTAACCTGAAGAAGGGAGGGCCAGCTATTTCATCTACCTTCTGGGACTGCAGTTTTGGGATGGATTTGGGGCTGGTAGGGGGGAAATGACCTCTGCTATACTGAACTGCTGCCTGATGGCACTGCTGACAGCAGAAGGCAGGGGTGTAACTTTGGTGGGATGGACTCAAAGAGAATCTGCTGGTGCTTGTATCTGCTCCTGGGGTCTGAAAAGCTGGGAGGGACTGGGGAGAGGATGTCTCCTGAAGCGTGGAAGCTGAAACTCACAGTATGACAAGCCCATGCTCGTGGAGCTGAATATGGGGCTGGGAAAAGAGCATTGATGCAGAACAAGTGGTAGGACTGGTGCTAACACGTGTCCCTCTCCCGGCAGGCATTCCTGGAGCGTTACCTCAGCCCGGGCCCAACCCTCCAGTACGACAGGGATCGCTGGTTCTCCAAGCACTGGACACTCGTCAGCGAGGAAGTGGTCACGAGCGGGTTACAAGACGGCAGCGTCTTTGTGCTCAAGTGCTTGGACTTCAGCCTTGTTGTTAATGTGAAAAAAATCCCCTTCATCAAACTCTCCGAGGAGTTCATAGACCCCAAATCTCATAAATTCGTCCTCCGCTTACAGTCTGAGACTTCAGTCTAAGGGATTCTGAGGGTGGGTTCCTTGGGGATTGGATTTTGTCTTTCAATATCGTGCTTTTTGGGTTTAAGTTCCCCAATGCTGACTGAAACTGGCAGATGATGGACCAGTAATATTTGACCATCTGCACTTTATTTGGAAAGGGGAGGGAGGGGGGGGGACTTGGAATATCTTATCTAGAAAGAAATATCTTAAGAGGCGACAGGGTGACTTGGCTTGGTTAGCTCAGCCTTGGAGACAGAACAGAGTTTTCCCCCTTTTCCCCCCCTTTCCAGGCACACTGTAAGTCTCACGCTCGCTCTTTGCCTCACGATTGCAACATGGGTTATTTTTGTTGGAGCGCTGCCTTTATGCCATACACACGCCTGTGCTTTTGCCTCTCTGCTTTTCCTACCCGTAGCTGTTTCTGAAGAGTATATTGCTCACCTCTGCTGTAGAAACCTACTTGCACAGGGATGTGGCAGTCCCTGTTTGCTTGGGAAGGAGAGGGCATCAAAGGGAGGGTGTGAGGGGGCTGCTTCTGGGAGCCATCTCCTCTGAAGGCTGAAGACTTGTTTTCCCTCTATATGCCATCTTCTGTCAGAGCTGGACCTGTATGAGCACAGTGGGATGGTTTTGCCTTCTGTGTCTCTGAAGTTGCTTGTCTTGAACTGGAACAGCCCATTTGCAGCTCTTCAGATTGATTTTGCTTTATGATTTTATCCCAGTGCTTGTTAGTGAAACTGTTCTGTGTTACACAGCTCCTTGTTATCTCTCACCTGCTTCCTCTCTTCTGTTTGCCTGCATCTCTGTTGGGCACTCCCAAGGCTCCCCGTTTCTGCCTTCTCTGTCTGGCTTTCCCAATGTGTTTCTCCGGCCGCAGTCCCCTCGGGCTCTGCCTTACTGCCACTTCCTTTTGCACCTGCAAGGGCTGCCTATTTGCACTGGGACAGGGGAGGTGAATAGCTGGCCCCTCCTCAGATAAATCACAGACCCTCCCTATGCCTGACAGCCTTTTTGATGGGAAGGGGGTGCAGGGAGGAATGTGCCCCTCCCTCTCTAGCCAGCTTCAAGTGTGTCTGGAGGAAAGGAGGAGGAAAGGAGCCAGGGAAAGGGCTGACCTCTGCCACGTGCACTTGCTTTGGAGAACTGCTGTATGTCCTTCCCCACCATACGCCTTCAGCTCTAGCTAAGAAATACCAAACTCTGTCTGAATGTTGAAAACCTGCCTGCCTCCTGCCTTTCTTGGCCTTTCTGTACTGGGGAGCTTCTGCTCGGTGCTGGGATCTGCTCCTGAGATGTGCAGTTCTGGTTTGCTTTTGTCCATCAGAGAGGCTTTGGCGTCACCTGAGTCTTGTGGGGTTTTGGGAGGTTTGATTTTTATGATGAAGCCTAAAGCAGTGTCTGACTGCTGGCACAGGGCATGGTGTGACTCCAGAGCCAGCTCTGAGGCTGGCAGTGAGCTGCCTTCTGTCAGGTCCCAGCTCCGTGGCGGTGGATATGTGTGTGAATGCAAAATGATACATTCTGCCTAGTCTTTTGCCATGCAAATGTCTGTTATCAGGACAGGATTTGACCTGCCCTCCGTATGGATGTCTTAACACAGAGGGCCCACTTCTACCTAAGCCAGTGCCTTTTGTTGCCAGGGTGAGTAGTCTTCCGAGATGGGCTGTGGCAGCTCTCCTGTCCCCTTTGGCCTTCCCTGGGCTCCTCCAGCAGCTCATGGGGCTGCCTCTATGCTCCCACCAGCATGAGGTGGCCCAGCTAAGAGTGGGGCTCTGCTGGTCTTCCATGGCATGGCTGGTGTGGGCTGGCTGGTGCCCACCACAAGCTGGTGGGAAATAGCAGCCACCTTAAGCTGGGGACAGGACTGTCAGCAGCAATGGAGTTGCAGATAGTCCTCTTGGGATTGAGGGAGCACAGCAAGGGTCCACAGTGGTGATTTCTCATCCAAGTGGTGCCTGCAGTGTCCTGCACCTTTCTTACAAGTGTGTGGAAGTCACCTGGATCCTGTCTTCTCCATGTAATGTGGCAGATGTGCTTGTGAAGAAGCTAGATGGTGTGGTACATGATGGGAGCAGGCCCGTGTCCCTTAAAGGATGGGAAGTAGGTAGAGTTTTTCCTTCTCTAAACTTAGTGTTTGGGTTTCTTTCTAGGTCAAGCTTTCTTGTATTTTGTATAGGGACTCCTTTATTGACTGTGGCCTTTGCAGTGTTTTAATTAGAAAATACAGATTGGTTTATTCCTTTAAACAAAAAAGTGTGGGGAACTACATGATACAGTCTCACGCTTTGCTCTCCTGAAGATGCGTGTATGTGGCTTTCATGATATGCATCACTAGCAAGGTGGGAGAGACTGGGAGACTGGGGTGCACTTCTGGCTGTGTGGAGGCTGCTGCCTGTGGCTCAATTGGTTCCTTTCTGTGAAGCCAGAACAAGAACCCTCTTGCTGGGGGTTTGGGGGTGCTGTGTGCACGAGAGCACCTTCTCACAGGCACCTCTGCTAAAGTTCTTCTCTTTGCCAGGTTTTCCTTCCCCTTTCCTTTCCCTGCCCCACCAGGGGGGCTGTCTGACAGAATCTGCTCAGGAAACTCATGTCTTAATCCCATTAAATCCTTAAACACATGGAGAAGCAAACGGAAGCAGTGCTTGCTTGCTGTAGGTCTACTTCCTCATGAGTGCTGCCTTTTCTGCATGCCCGTGGAAAGGACACTGTCAGTGGGGGCCAGCTCCTAAATTAAACACTCTGCCCTGTATCAGCAGCATGAATGCATTGCCTGGTTAAATCTGAAGGAGAAGACTTGGCCTCTAGAATGGTCTCTTTCGAATGCAACCTGCTTAGGGTTGAGGACAGACTTGAAGAGGAATCAGGACTCATGAGTATTCCCTGTTGTTGTTTTTAAAGACATTCTATTTCTCAGGGTCTCTTACTTCCCCTCCCTGCAGAATCAGAGGACCTTTTCATATCTACTTCACTGGGGTGTTGTGAGGCTAAACTCAGCTTGTGAAGTGCTTTGAGATCCACAGATGGATTTGTGGCATCTATAGGAATTCAGACTCCTTATAAGAACCCTGAGCAGCAAGAGCAGCCTGGTCTGTTTAACTCTGTTTATAGCCAGCTAATGAGTAAGAATCGAGTCACAGGGAATACGGCTCCCATCCAGATCCTGCACTCCCTCCTTCTGTAGAGCTTGCGAAAAGCTCAGCATAAAAATAAGGCTTGAAGGGTTTTGCCAGCCAAGAGCAGGCTGTTTTCCTCCAAATGCCTTTCCTATCTGGCACTGTCTTCATGCACATATTCTTCCTCCTCTCTCCCAGTCTGGATTCTTGTACCTGGCTGGGAATTGTTGTGTTTCTTTGGAGTTCAAATGGTTTATGAGACAACCCTGTTTGAATTGAACAGTGTTCCCTCAGATGAGATCCTTGCACTGGACATCCTTCACTAAAGACTGCACCATGTGATAGTGTTGCCCCACTCCTCTGTTCCGTGTTGGTGTTTTCCTCGTGACTCTCAAGTATGCTGCTTGAATACTTTAAAGGCTTTGGGGTTTTTTTGGTCTCAGATTTGTAACACCCTAAATCCAAAGCCATGCTGAGATCTTCCAAAGCCAGCTGCAGCTATTTGAACTGTTCTGGAACAGATGGAGGTGGCTGTGGGTTTCCATGAAGCCTGGGTTTCTGTTTCATGAATGAAGAGGGAAAGATACAGATTTCTCCCAGCTTCTAGGAGTTGTGGATATTACGCTTGCAGGGGGGCTGTAGGAGAAGACGACAGATCTGATTTTAGCCTCTGCCAGTTATTCCTCTGACTTCTGCCTCTAAAACTTTTCCTGCCAGCAACTTCAGTCATTCCAGCTCCTATCCTCTCTGTGTGGGATTTTCTCCTTGATATTCCCTAGCGAGGCAGGACAAGTATCCACTGGGATGGGAGGTGCTGGGGCTGCAGTTTGGGAGCAGCTCACAAAAAGGCACAAGGTTGGAGATCTGAACAATCCCACCCCTCATGGAGCCTCTTAACCTTTTCCTTTGGGATGGGGATCTCCATACAAAGCCTCAGGAATCTGCTGTTGCCAAGTATGCCAGAAGCTATGGGAGAGCTGATTCTGAAGCTGGCCCTGCCCTGCATAAGTAGCTTTTGAAGTCTTGTTTAAGATGTGCTGGTTTCCAGTGCTTGCTGTTGAAGAACTGGAAAAATCCATTCTGTGCTGAATGTGGAATCCTGTTCAAGCCAATTCCGTCATCTTTCTTACCAAAACCTGTAAGTCTACCCTTTTCCAAAGGGAAAACAAAAGTCTTTGGCAAAGTGCTGTAGCCTGGTCCCAGGCTCTGCTTTTCAGCTGTGCTCCGTTCTGCCCTCCCCTATGAGAGCTGTTGATGAGATGTGTGTGCAGATGCCTGTTTCCTCATTCAGCTTGTGTGTGTGTCTGTGCTTTTCTCTCATAGGTGTGTGCATTATACATGTCTGAAGCCTCAAGCCAGGCTCAGTGTTCAGACTGTGTGAAGAAGGAAGCTCTTGGGATTGAACTGTTTGGATTTTGTTAAAAGCAAAAGTAAGCCCACTAAAAAAACCCCAAATTTCTGTCTTCTATAAGACATGGCTTTGGGCCACAAAGTCTCCTGTGGGAATACACATCCTCCTGCATTCAGGCTGCTGCCTCCAATAGATGATGACCAAAAGTTGCCGTTTCCAACCGCTGCTCTATGACCACTTTGGGATACTCCTGAGCCAGGTTCCCCATTACACCAGTGGTACAACTGGTGTTACCCTCCCTCTGCAGCCCTCCAAGAGGCTGTGTTTCTAATCCCCATAATGTACTGAAGCCCTGTGGGCAGCCAGCCCTGCCCTGTGTGTGCTCTGCCTGCCCAGAGAGAACATCCTTCCCTCTGGCTGCACCTCTCACCAGCACTGGTGATGCTTGTGGGTATCTTCTGCACTGGGGAGGTGCTGTGTCTGCCTGCACAGACAGTAACTGTGAAGGAATTTTACACTCTTCTGTGCCTGTTTCTTGGATTCAGCATTACTGTGTCTTGGGGAAGGCAGTCCTTCGCTTGCCCTCTTTTTGATCACTGTGTAATACTCTTTTTCTACACACACTGTATAGTAAGATGGGGTTTGCCAAGGTTTTCTAATCAATAGACACTAACCAGCATTTCTTTCTTTTTTCCTCTTTGCACATGTGACTTTAACTGGTACATGGTCTTTTATGTTCTTTTTTCTAATCGTGAACTTAAGTAAGCAAATTCCTGGTGTCTGTGACATTAATGCACTGTGGGTCTTAGCTTAGTGAGTTGTTCTGTTCCAAGCTGGGTTCTCTTAAGTTATAGCTGGATGGGGGTTGTGTTGGTTTTTTGTTTTATTTTTGTTTTTAACTGAAACATAAAAAGAAAAAAAAAAAGTTTTACACTTTGCATATTTTGTACAGTAAAATTCTGGAAATAAACTGAAACCAGATTGGATTGCCCCACTCTTTCCTCTTCTCCTTCCAGACAGCATCGCTGACCCTCAGGCATTCCTTAGCTGTGGCTGGGAGGGGGCCCTGCAAACATGTGGTTTAACCTTTCTGAGGTTGTCTTCATCACCCTTGTTCTAGCCCTTTCTGCCACAGTAGAATGCAAACTCATTTATCACTCCAGAAGAAAGACTGGTGGGTGAGTGCTTTGAACACCTGAGATCTCAGATGATGGGGAGCAAATGCAGCTGAGGGGGGGGGGCACAACTGGAGAAGGAACAGGTTTTTCTGCCTCCTGTCTCATAGTTTGCACACAAATCATGAAGTGCAGGATTCATTGCTGAGTTCCTTGCTTGGAGGAGTGGCAGGAGGAGGAAAAGCCAGTGCTCCTTGTTTGTGTGGATGCAGAGCCTGTGAGGTTGGTATCTCACCTCAATAGCACCTCTGGGTGCAGCTTTCCCACCTCCAGTTTCTACCACTGGCATGCTGAGAGCTTGCAGAGGTCGAGCACAAGGAAAGGGGGGAGCAGCCACCTTAACCTTCATAGCCTTTGTTACCCCCTCTGCAGTGGGGAGTGCCTGACCTTGTGGTGCTGCCCTGCGGATCCCCTCAGTGGATTTGACTGCTGGAAAAATCCACAGGATGCTGTTGTGGAGATAGGCAGCACACAGAAATGCTGGTGGAGAGCACCAGCTAAATGGGTATTTCTCTGCTTTGGGGGAGATGAATGTATTTAGGGCTGCAGAGCACTGAACTAAGGCAGGAAGCAGGAAGGGTGGGATGGGGCTGTGCTCGGACCTGCCTCCTGCCCTCACTTGATCTCTCTGCTTTTGATGTGTCCCCCTCATCCTGCTGGTGCTTTGGCAGTGCCCAGCCCTGGGCTGTTTGCAGAGCAGCTCCTGGAGATGGGCAAGGAGGGGAAATGGGATGCAGCCACAGGTATGTCATGGGAAGGTGTGAGAAACAGGGATTTGGCACTAACAATGTAATGGGCTTGTCAGCCTGGTCCTAGGCTCTGTGTCTACATATGAGTTCAGCACATTCTGTTTCATGTGTGGCTTAGTGCTGATACTGAATCAACACCCAGTTGCTGCTGTTTGTGGCACTTTCTCTTCTGCCGTGGTTTGTGGAAGCTGATGGAAGGAACAGGCTTTGCCAGAGGGACCTGTTCCCTTGGCCTTCACCCAGAGCTCAGCGATCTGAATCATAAGAGGCTGCAGTGTATAGCTCAGCAGGAATTGGAGCTGAGGATGCTGTTGTGGTTTGGCCATGCCTTTCACTGACTTTCCAAGGGTCTTTGAGGTGTGATGCAGCCTCAGGTTGCAGCAGTGAGTTAAGTTTTACTGACCCAAGCCTCTTGACAGGAAGGGGATGGCGGCTTTCCCTGGCAAACAACTCTTGGAGGGACCCAGCAAGCTGAACAAGAGGTAAGCACCTTCTGCCTGAGGGGCATAGCAGGCTAGGGTCATTGGAGGAGATGGTTCTTCTACACTGCCCTTCCTGACCATAGTGGCATAAGGTTGTGGCTACCCTGAGACAGCACAACAACAGTCACAGGGGGAGAGGACTTGATGGCTGAAGTGTGGCTTAATCCACAGGAAGATCAATTGTCCCCATAAGGTACAGGCCTCACAGTTATGGATGATCAGAAGACACCAGCTTTGGGCAATTCAGTGGGGAGATACGGGACATAGCGGCTGCATGCAGTTGGGGTGTGACAAATGGGTTAAGAAAGGGATTTGTCACCTTGGGCAACTGGTTCTGGAGGCTACATGAAGCTCTAGCAACACCTCACCATGCGATGTTGTTAGCTAAGTCAATAATGCAATGAAAGATCTGTTTGTGGAGGTGGGCAGGGGCTGAAACCCCAGAACAGCTTCTCCCAGTGCTATGCACTGGCTCTGCTGTCTCAGCCGCAGGTCTGAACTCCTGGAAGGAATAGGGTGGGATTGAACATGGGGCCCTGGAGCTTGGAGCAGGTGGGGAAAGGGGATCTCTCAGCCGGATATGGTGTCTCACAACAGCATGCAGGAAGGGAAGGTGTGCTGGGAATTGGCCAAGCAGAATGCTTTGATTTGTCTTTCGACACCACTCCTGAGTTTGTGTTGGATGGGAAGGTGATGGGTTTAGGTTACAGACCTTTCCGGTACTGGCAGAACGTTCACTGGGACAGGGGTAACCATTCCTTTCCTTTGCATGTGTGCATCCATGCACTGCCAGGGCTGAGAGAACAGAGAGCACTGGGCATGGCATGTCTGCAGATGCAGAGAGGGAGGGTGTAGTGGGGTGATTGCATATGCATAAACCACTACCTATGAGCAAGGTCACCCAGGTTGCTTTGGAATGCAGTAACAAGCTCTGCAATTACAAGTGCTGCAGAACATGTGTGCTGGTTTGTGCTGACATGGTGCTGGTAAAATGGATTGTACCTCAAATGAGAGCAAAGCTGTTTTCCTCTTTCTCCCCATCTCTCTGTCCTTCTCCATAATAGACTTGGAAAAGATTGTGGGTTGGTTTTTCTCCCTTGGCTACCACTTATATAGGGGTGTGTGATCAGGTTGGGGCTCACTGCAGGACAGCCAGCCTATTCCAAAGCCCTGATTGACCCCATCTCCAAAATACAGGGAGCTGCATTGGATGAAGAAAGGCACTCTGTACTTGGGACTTGCTCTTGTTCCAGTTCAGCTCATGCAAGTAACATGGGCACACCAAGAGCCCTCGCACAGTGGTACTGCTGCTTGTTGGCCTGTGGGTTCTGCCCATGGGAGGAGGAGAGCAGCTGCTTGCTGGTGGTGGAGCTGTGGCCAAGACAAAGGGAACAAACTGTCTTTGAGCTCTGTATGGGCAGCACTAAATACAGCTTAGAAAAGGAAGAAGGGAGATAACTTTCACCCATGGATGTGCATTTAGGGTAGCTCAGTACATCTACCCTTGCTTATATATTGACCTACAGAGGAAGTGGCAAAACCTTGAGAGAGAAAGGGAGGAGGCAGTGTGAAGGCAATGGAAGAGACCTTGGAGAACAGGGTGTGGGGTTTCCCTCCAGCATCCTTCAGAAACATGAAGGTACAAAGATCTTCAAAGCAGAGACACCACAAATTGCTCCAGGCGTGAAGCTGCTCTGTAAATGGAAACTCTTCCAAAGCCAAAAATCAGGCTTCCAAATGCTTCGACATCTCTGGTCTTGGCTGCCTCTTTTATTTCTTTCTTCTTTCTTCTCCCTGACTACTTGAAAAGGGAGCATGAATAAAAGTGGATGCACAGAAAGAAGGAAGTTCTTGATAAAACACATTAGATTCAGCCTCTCTGGAAGTCTTAAAGGACACTCAGAACTTCTTCACCCTTTGGACCTAATTTCTTCGCCCTTTGGACCTCTCTTCAGCACGAATCAGATGCTGGGGCCATAATTTGAGAGAGAGGAATCAGGAGCTGATTGTATCTGGGCCACAGATGTGAAACAGATCTGCAAACCTTTTAGCTTCGACTTTATAAAAGCTCATTCTTGGGACTCATAATCCCAGATCCTACAGTTGATTATGATTTTGCTTTGTAAGTGGTTGGGAGAAACTGGTTTAGTAATTCAGTAACTAGACTGTGGGAAGCTGTGCAAATTCCTTCAGCAATTCCATTTGGTGGGGACTAAAATGTATTTCAAGCATTTCATTGCTTCTGTTGTTCTCAATAGCCTCTTTCTTTGTTACTAGCAAGAGCAGGGCTTTGACATGTTGCATTGGATTTTAAAGCCAAAATTGAGCAGCAGACATATTTCAGAGTTGAGCATCAGTTTATCTGTGCTACTGAGGGAGGGACCAGATTGTGCTTTCTCCACATCCAAAAGCAGAGGATTATGTTGCTTGTGAATATTTAAGCCTTGCTACTCACAACCAAAGGAGGGCTCAGTCAGGACAACTACTTGCATTCTCAGGCAGGTAGTTGGCTTTTTGGCTGCTGCTGAAGTATGGGATAACCCCTCCAGCAAGCTCGGTTCCTTCAATCCTCAAGACTTATTGTGTTGAAGTCATGCTGCTTCTTTTCTGATCAGGTGGTGTGGTTGTTGGTGGCACTGGGGGTTACTGATCTCATCCTGCAATGGCAGCAGTCAGGGCTTGGTTGCAGGGTAATAGCTCCTGATCTGGATGTGGGGACAACAGGAAAAGATGCCCACAGAAAACAATCCTGGTATTCCCTCAGTGTCCAGGCTGCTGAAACAGCTCATCTTGAGCATGTCCCACCTATTCCCCACAAAAGGAAAGCCAGGCTCAGCCTGTTGGCTTTCTCCTTGGGGAGGGAACGTTGTCCATCCCCGTGTACACAGCCACAGCTCATGGCACCAGGTCCCACCATGGTTGGCTCCTGACAGTGGTGTCAGGGCTGCTGCTGCCTCCCTGTGCTGGGGATGAGCTTAAGCAGAAGGGGCACAGGAGGTCCTTGTGCTTGAGTGACCTTCAATGCTATGGGGATGAATGGAGGAGAAGAGAAAGGCAGGCTAGATAGAAGTGGAGGGAGCAAACAAGGCAGTGAAGACCAGAAGATTAAAGTCAATGAGGATGAAAAGAGGGTAAAAAAGCCATGTTTTTTTCTTGTTTTCCATGGCATTAAGGACAATAACAGAAGCTCTTTGAGAGCTTTGCTGATCTCCATCACACAGACTTGGCAGAAGGCTCAAGGAGGGAGCGTAAGGGGGAAATGAAGCATGGGATGGCTATTTGCTTCCATTCCAAAAGCTGCTTGCAATCTGACTCCAGAAATGGGTCTTCAAGCTGCACGGAAGTTCGGTAGCATTTGCTTTTATTGTTTATTTCCTCCTTTAAATAGTTTAGCACCTTTTGAAACCTGGCAGGGAGAATTCTGGGAGCTGGGCCAGGAGGGCTGGCTCTGCCCTGGGTCCTGCCTCATGGTCTGTGTCATCATTAGACATCATTTTCTGCCAAACAAGTGTGAGAGCCATCCCATGGCTGGCCTCAAGGTATATTTACCATTGAAGGGCTGCTTTGCCCTCAAGTCAGTTGTACAAGGGAGCAGGGAAAAGGCAGGGATGCAGTGCAGTGGGCTGGCACACAGAATCTTGGGTCTCATGTAAGACACAGTCCTGCTGGTGCAGCCTCATTACTGAGGTTAATTATCCTTCCTGCTGTGCTCTGCTGCTTCCAGTTTCTACACTGCATGGCACAGATGTACCTGGGGTGTAAAAGTAGCCAGGAGGCAGCTTGCTTTGTCCTAGAGGACCTTGGTGCTTGTTG
>JBCJKH010052998.1:14811-27264 GCA_039877255.1 Loriculus beryllinus | reverse complement strand
CCACCATAATCTATGACTGTAATGTTGGAGGCATAGTTAATTATTTATAGCCTCATCTCTGGAGCAGACGTGATTAAGAACATGAGGAGCATTCAGAGATCTAAGTAGTACCTATGAAAACCGGAGTTCAAGCCCCTCTTGGTTCAGATGCTGTTGGGAAACACTTTAGGGGTATCTCACATGGTGGATATTTTTATGAATACCCTTTCATTTTTGCCCCAGTTCTGCTCTGGTTTAGATGGCTGAAGCCCAGTGGTCAGGGTGATTGTAGATTTAGAGCAACGAGGGGTTTTCTATACTTGAAGACACTTTACAGGCAGTGCAACTCCTGTAAAATATAAAGAAAAAGAAAAAAAATACATTTATTATTTAAACAAAATACAGCACTCTAAATTCACCACTCCAGGAGCACTCTAACACATGTGTAGCCCATTTAACCATTTAAAGGATGCTGTGAATTATGGCCTCCTTCCAGCAACCTTCACTCAGGGCAAGGCTGACCCTGGCTTCATGGCAAGAGGGATGGAGCTTACCTCCTCTTACGCAGCCCCTGGGTCCCAGCTCCTCTTACTCAGCCCATGGGTCCCAGCTGGAGGACCATAGGCCTCCCTGCAGTCACACCTTCATCCTACATGCAAATGTTGGTCTAAGTTGGAGCCAAAACCTTCCAGGACATTGGAACCAAGGGCTTCCAGGCCATTCCAACCAAGGGCTTTGTTTATTTTCTGTGTGGCTGGCTGTGCAGTGCAGAGCTGTCTCATTTTCAGGTTGTTAAATGTGCATATTGCTTTAGTGTATAAACTACTGGTCCCACAACCTGCACTGAAAGTTTATTTCCTTTTTAATTCAGGGATTGCAAGGCTTCCTGATGCTATTTAGAGTAAAAAGCAAGAAGCACACTGTTCCCACCCTCCCCTGTTGCGTAAAACCAAGCTTGCATGCATCTGTTTTAGTTTTTTTAACTTGTTTCTTTCAAGGGCGGGTATAGCTTAGTACTATTTTCTGAGAAACTTAAAAGTTTTTCTCTGGGAGGTTGCTAACCCAAAGCGTTGCAGTGCCAAAATGCAATAGAAGTGAAAGAAGCTGCTTCAGCAAGCACTGCAGGAAGCTTGTCAGAGCCCATGGTCTCTTGCCCTTTCTAGCTGCTTGACTGCTGGAATATGTTGTGATTTGTAACTGGCACAATGTGTCCATCAAATAAGATGAAATCCTGATGGAAGTGTCTCACCATCTTTGGGACTGGTTTTGATCTATACGCAAATACTGTTCTCTGCTTTGCAGGTCTGAGAACCAGACTTTAAAGGGTTTCACAGCTGGGACAGCTCCTAAATCATCTCACATCCCTTCTTTTACTGCTCTTCTTGTCTGGTGTGCATCAACGAGGCTCCATTTAAGCAATCAACCTACTCATATGTGCACTGGTTTAAGATCCACCTTATTGCACATCGGTCAATAAGCACTGGCCTCTTGGGATGTCTGACTTTGCCATGAAAAATCACCTTCCTTCTTAAAAAGTGAAGGAGACCATGCATCAGAGACGAGAGTTTAAGAACAAGATTCTCCTTGTGAGCCCCCACATTGATGATGTTAGAAGGCCAACATGCATGGCTGTTGCATTTACCCAGCATGATGGGTAATGGGCAAGCAGACAAACATGAGCAACTGTAACAGATAATTTCAGTGCTGATATCAGGCCACTCATGCTCACATATATCAAAATGCCTGCATGGTGGACAAGGGCACAGGGAATCCTTCCCAGAAGTCCTTCACCAGGTAGCCCTGCACAGCCTCTCAAAACACCTTTTGTGTATATATTCTCCTCACCTTGATATAGCTCTTTTGTTTGTGAAAGAGACTATTGTGTGTCAGGACCAATTTAATAGGATGAAAATACTCCACTGGCACAAGGGAGGTGCTCAGAAATTTGGAAACTTTTATTGGTTATTTTATTATATGAAGTCATTTGTGGTTTTACTGTCAACAAACCAAGAAAGGAGCCAGTAGGACCTGTAATGCAGGTGAGTCACTGACTGTCTACCCTGGTTTTTTGATGCACCACCGAAGAGTATTGAATGTAATGTAGAGGCTAAGATTTAGCATGAAAAAGATTGGAGAAAGCAATCTCTTGAATATTATGGTCTTTTCCTTGCTCATTAGTGCTTCTCCTTCTGAAGGAGCTCTAATTGTTTGGTCCAAAACACGATGACTGCATAGAAGAATACTAGAAGAATACGTAGAAATAGTAGAGGTCTTATCTTCATGACAGATTAGAGTCATGATAGGGTCTCGAAAACTTGAAATCCGGAAAATCTTTCAATTTTTAATAAACTTAACAAAAGATTGTAGGTCCGTTAGAGTTTCTGAGGTCAAATCACTGGCGAAGGTAGTCCCTGTAAATTAAAGAGAGACCTAAAACTGCATATTTAATCAAGTCACATCCAATGCAGAGCAAAAAACCCTGCTTGCATACATATTGAGCTTTGCTGCCTAATCTATTTTATAATGTTTTGCAATTAACAGGCCAGTGTTCATCAGCTGATAAATAATTAACAGCTGTTGTTGTTTCTAGGGCATGACGTAAAAGGCTTACATAGGACAAAAACTAGCTTGAGTTGTTTGCCAGAACTCTGACCAAACATACATTTGCAGCTCACAAAACCAAATTTCTCTGAGGATTTGCACTTCTTGGTATCTCTAAGGGAATCCTCTCTGTGAGCCTGCCAAACTTATTAGAAATGAAATATTCACCTGCTCTTTTTGTCAGCCAGGTATTGGAAATCCGAGATAAAGGCTTCACTTTTTACTGATGTTATTCAGACAAATCAAGAAGCTGCGTGAATGCACAAAGGGTTTTCTTATGATGTACCTACAGCTCACTAGTGTCTATAGCTTTTCTGACACTGCACACAGAATTGTTTGCTCTTTGCTCCAAAACCTCAGATCTGGGAGGAATGAGATTTTATTTGGTGAGACGTAACCACCCGTAATGATTTTAAACAAATATGTTGGTCTAATTGTTTTTCATCTGAAATAAGTAAAAATTGACTTGCTATAAACTCTGGTTACAAATAGGAGATGTAGAAAACAGATCATTTGGGAACACCCTTTGACTGCACCTTGCTGGATGTCTCAGCAGCTTGCAACTCTTTTATCTGCTTACTTGCATCTGTTTCAAGTGAGGGTTTGCATGAGCCATGAATGTTAACACAAGGAATACCTCCAACCAAATTTACACTGGAGGAGAGCTCAGTGGCTTACTCCAGAGCTTTTCTGATTTATTTATTTTTATAGTACATATGCATCAAGCAATTACAAGCACTCGTGGCTGAGGGGGGGGGGGATGACTCCTGTTTACAGCAGGCACACTTATCTATGATTAAGCAAGTCCATACTATGCTCATGCAGAAGTGCAGTCTACCACATAGGCAAGCTTTATTTGTGCTGTAAAGGCTTCTACTGGACCAGAGAAGAATGTTTCTTGACCATGGTTTTTATCCAATAGTTTCATACAGGTTGTCAGATAGCTTCAGGCACATGCCATGCTTCAGGAGCATCAGAAAGAAAAAGGTCAAAAACTTGAACGTGTCTCCAAATTAAAATTATGAAGCTATTGTAGACAGTTGAGGATAGATGTAACGTATTTGTGTCAGTGAATGTCACTGAAGAGATTTTCTGTAACATTTTGTACTATCTGGAGTTTCCTAAGTGTTGCAGGCTTCATGCCCAGGTACATTGTTTGCTGTAATACAGCCAAGTGACCAAGGTGTGAAAAACTAAAGCCAGGTCAGTATCTGCCAGGATGGGATGCAGTCTCCCAGCCAACTGGGTACGATTGGAAGTGCTAATTGCTGCTATGAGAGAGCTGAATGTACTTGTGGATTCTTCTGCTAGTTTTTTTCTTTAAATAGGAGTTCAATCGTTAATGTGTGGTTTAACCAAGAACTCTTGCAAATTCTCTCCTCTGCATTCTGACAACCGTCTCACTTGGGTTCAACTTCACCTACCTGTTGTGCATATCTCATGTTATCTTGACTCAGCATTGGTATTTCTTCCTGGTATTGGAATGATTGTGTATGGTAGGAAATACATGTTTGTTTTCTGTGCCTTGCCAGCACTGAAAATGCTTACCCTCAGTTGTGTATAAATATTGAAAGAGCTGGAAATATGTCTTGGCAGATTTGATACCCCAAGGTAAAGATACAGGCTTAAACTTTGCTCACATGTTGCTTCTTGCAGGTGAGGTGGTAGTGCCCAGTGTAAGTGTTCTATAAAAACAGGGACCTGAAAGGATGAGTGGATCATCATCATCTCCATTGGCAGGATGGGACTTTGGGTTGCTGACAGCAGAGCTGTTTCAGCTCTGGGTCTGGTGTGAGTCCCGTTTGTGCATAGGTCACAGTGAAACAGTGTTCAGCTTCCCAGTTAGAGCAGTCTAGCTATGCTGATCAAACATTAGAGGTTCATGGTGGATGTTAGTTTAGTCATGTATGGAGAGGGGACTTCTTTAGAGGTGGTTGTTTGAAAGAGCAAAGAAACCCTCCTTTGCTGTATGACACTGGGGCTGTTCGGTTCAAGAGAAGAGTTTGTGACTCTTCCTCCAAACCATGAAAATAAAATCAGGATCATTGGTGGCTCCTGTTGACTGATTGTCTCTTATAATGCTTTGGTGTGGCCACTGCAGTAACATGATCATAACCTGTGCTACCAGTGGTTGCAGCATCCTCAAAAATTAACAGGAAGCCTGAGCATGTAGTTAAGAGTGGCTTAGACCAGAAATTACTGAAGATCTTTAGCCATAATTTCCTTTCAGTAGCAACCTAGCTGTTATTCTTTCTTTCCCTTTATTTTCAGACTTCAGTGAAACCGGATTTTGCATTATCCTGCAAGAGCAGAGCTCTGTTTTTTAGAAAGGACATATTTTAAAGCCGAGGTAGCTCACTTGACCCCAGCGGGATTCGTACCAGCCTACAGGCAATGGGGACCCACCGCTGTCTCCGGATATTTTCATGCCTGCTGATACATATGCAAGCCCTCCATCTCACCCATGGAAGGAAACCTGTGCCTTTAAATGCCATCCCCATGGTGAGTGCACACTTTTCTGCTTATTCTGAGCTGACAGGTTTAGCATGTTGCCTGCCTGGTCACTGGAGAGAGGCACCTCTGGCAAAAGTTCAGAAGTCAGTGTTTTGGAAAGATTGGTTTGACCAGCTCTCAAGTGAGAGCAAATCCCAGACCAAAGGCAGTCAAATCTTCAACGACATTTAACCGCTGTGGTGCTGTAGCTTGCTGACATCCTTTTAACCTGGAGAGGAGTGTTCATTGCTTCAACCTTCAAGTTTTATTTATTGTTTCTTTTCTGCTCTGTTGGCAGGGGGTCCTGGGGTGAAGGCAGGTTGTTTTGACTTTATCCTAATTATAGAATCATAGAATAGTTAGGGTTGGAAAGGACCTTAAGATTATTAGCTTGCATATCATTCTGGCCCTAGACTACAGGACAGACAGGACAGTTTTGGATGTTGCCTTGGTATCTAGACTTCTGTAATACATAGTGTTGCAGTAAGGACATATATTCCCTTATTGCCTCTTCAAGGCTTGTTATTGAAGGGATCTTAAGATTTACTGCATCTCGCTTTGTAAAACTGCCAGTTCACAACCTTTTTCTTATGCTTTGGTATTTACATTGAAGAGTAAAATGTCTTAAAAACCAAAGAAACAGAAATAGGGCATACAAACAGTTAATAGTAAGTGGTGCCCAAATTACATATTTCTTAAACTCGTGGCCTACTTTACTAATCAGTTGTCATAAGATGTCAGATGGGGACCCATCACTGAAGAACTGCAGAATGCAGCCAGTGAAGCAACTAATTAGTTGGACAGTGGCATGGAGGTGTGTGTCCCCAAGGAGCTGAAATGATCAGAGCAGGTGAAAAAAGTTTGGGCAGATCAGTATCTCTGCAGTAAAAAACCCAACACTTGTCTGAATCACAGGGATGCTGAGGGTGAGGGCACCACAGGTCTTCCATCAGGGACCATGCATGGCAAGGGACTGCAGTACCACTGTTTCCAGGAAGAAAGGCAAGTCAGCTGAACGCTTGAAGGAACATGACCTGAGATGTGCAGGAATTAGAATAGTTGAGCAGTTTCTGGGCTTCATTTGGGAGAGCTGTATCTGGCTGGCTTGTTCTCGGATGGCTTGTTACTCACTCTCAAAGCCTTTGCCCTCCAGCCACTACAAGAGTCAGTGTTGGTTATTCTCTATAGGGGAATAACCTACCATCACAGGTAGGTGACGGTCGTTGAGCAGAGTTTAGGCTTCATTGTCTCCTAGTGCAGCTGGGGACAAAAGACCCTCAGACCTCTGGAACAAATGTAAAAGCTTCTGTTGAGCTGAAAGATGTAAAAGACTGAAGCTTATGAAATTTGATAGTTGGCCCATATATTCTTGTAGCACAATTTAAGTTGTTTTAAGAGTGCTGCATGAGTTTTTTCTCTCTTTTCATTCATTCCACTCCTATACAGGTGCACCCCTGCTGCACTCATGGAGGTTTTTTTTCCCTATACAAACTCCATAGGTGCAGCAGAAAACCAAATCCTTTCCAAAACTCCTTTAAAGAGAAAGCCCCCTCGCCCTGCAGGGCTAGAGAGGGTCAGCATGGGATGCCAGAAGCCCCTTCACACTGGCAAGTCATTCGCTTTCATAGCAAAAATAAGGACCTCGTCCTCATCCTTTTCTCTTCTGGTAGATGGAAAACTCCAACCTAGGTGTCTGACTTGGGATCTTTAGTGCAGCAAGTCCTCAGTAGAAAAATCTTCCTTTCAGCACTCTGATTTTCAAATTGTTATTGCACAAGATAATAAGAACTGTTGTATTAAGTATTATTAAGTAATATCAAGATGTATTGTTGTACAGATTAAGGATATCTATGTCACAGGAAGTATCAGAAGATGTGTTTCCAGACCTGCAGGTCACTTTTGGACCCTTACTCTTGCAACCGTTTAATTCAATGCAGTGCACAGCTTCCACCAAATGGGACTATTCAATGTGCATCTTGGGTCAGCACTTATTGGCTCTACACAAGGAAGGGACTGCTGTGGGGCTGCTGGTCCTCCTGTGACTGTGTGGACAAGGCTGGCAGATGGACTTGGAAGATGCCTTGGACAGGTAACATAAACCACATGCTCTGGCAGAAATGCACTCACCAAACCCACGTAAATGCTGTCTAAAGGTGTAAAACTGAAAGGGCACCAGTTCAATTTATCCTGTTGAATTCAGGAGAAACACTTGCTCAAGGGACAGATTCTCAGTTCCAAAAATATTGCTTCGACCTCTGAGCTGCCAAATTCCTTCCTCCATTACCTCCCATCTTTCTTTTCAGTATAGCAGCTACTCTGAGTCATTGTTTATCTAATTTAATTAACATTTGCCAGTGCCTGCAACCTAAAACACTGTCTTAAAACATTTGCTTGAAAAGCCTCCTTGTCCCAGAGCTGTCATTTTTTAGCATGATGGATAATGGATAGAAATAATTATGAACAAGGTTAGACAGCTTAAATGATTTGAGTTTCAAGTAATTAGTAAGCTTAGCTAAACATCTTATTTTTCAAGACACAAATAATAATAAAAACACTGTAATGACCATAATGGATTGTAAAATCTGTACTCTGCTAAAACATAATGTAGTCTATCACAGGTGCCTGTGCCCACAACACCTTCACCTAGAGAGGTTTAAATCAATGCAGCATCTGATACATCACCAACCCCTCCACTGAAAGGACTTCTGGTAACTTTGGATGCAAGGCAAGATGTTTCCAGGGCTGTGAGTTCTGGTGTCCAGTTCAGCTCATCCAAGTGGGAAGGCAATGGATTCACAGGTCCATAGAGAGCCAGCGTCGCAGCTGTGACACCTGTAACAGCCCTGGAAAAGGCCAGGAGAAATCAGAAAGCAGAGACACGGTGCAAATGGAGTGAGCTATTTCAGGTTTACAAAGGTATAACAGAGAGTGGAATTGTTCTCACTGCTTCTGCATTATTTCCTCAGTCCATAATTTCCAGGAAAATGCAAGCTTTGAATTAATCACTGACCTTTAGCTTTGAAGAAAAACAGAACTTTAGCATGAAATTGCTAAAAAATGAGAGTAACAATTTGTAATTGCTTCATTTCACTCCTAGAAACCCAGGTGCAGGCAGGCCTCTGTGGCGCTTTGCACTGCGCAGAAGTGGGCCCTCCTCCAGGGAGTCTCAATCCAAAGCAGACAAAGAGAACACAGAGGAAAAACAGGCACCTTGGCGGAGAGGTGCCAAGTCACATGTAATGGGACATGGGAGATGCCCCCTCCATGCCCTGCACATTGCACTGTGACACCTCTCTGATAAGAAACCTCTACACACCGAAATGCTCAGACCTGATGATGTTCCCTTGGTGCAGAGCAGAGGGTCACATCCTTGTGCTCATTGGCCACAGGGAGAGCTCTTGAGAGCTGCCCAAGCATCCTGTACAGACCCAGCCCCAGGAACAGAATCTAAGTTATAGGATCCTGTAATCTAAATTGTTAAATGCATCGACGATGGAGATTTCCACTGATGGTAGATCACTTTGTTGAATTCTTGCTCACCAAGTTCAGTACTGCATGGAATCACAGAGTGGTTTGGGTTGGAAGGAACCTTAGAGATCGTTTGGTTGCAACCCCTTGACCAAGCACACCTTCCACTAGACCAGGCTGCTCAAAGCCCCATCCAACTGAAGGCCTTTAGGCAAATGAAATGAAAATCTTTATCAATAAAAAGAGGCCATTTTCACTTCTGAAAGCAATTGACTTTTTTCTTTATACAGATGGAGAATTTGCAGACCCACTCAGTGAAATCCAGAAGTCTCACTTTGACCCTCACTTTTTTACATTTTAAAATGTATTTTTTAAAGATCTCTGCATTGGTGTAGAACGATTTAAAATTCCTCTGGCAAAGGGCAGGTTTATTGCTCCAGAGCTAGCATAAAGCTGAATGGGTGGCTGTATTTCAAGCGAGTCGCTGTAGGACAGTGCAGCTTGCAAACGGCAACAGAGCCCAGAAACTGAGCTCTAGCCTTCCTATTCAGTGTTCTATTATTAAGTCACAGAATAAGTAAGATGTTATGGGAACACTTTAAATCTCCACTTGTTTGCACAGCATCCAATGAATATGTGATGAAGAAAGAAAATGAAAAATGTGGGGATGCTGAAAATAAGGAAAAGATTGTATGCTGAAGAATCAAGTATGGTAAATTATGGGCTACAGTTAAATCTGTAATTCTAACCTGAAATAGAAGAACATAGTTGTGGGGCATCTTTGGGATAGATGCCCTCTGCTTGGTGGCTCAGAGGGTGGGACATCTCCATCACTGTGGCATGACAGAAGGCAGTGGTAAGCAGATGCTGCCTCAGCTGTAGCAAAACCTGTTTTTTTAATAACTGAAGATCCCTTTGGTTTTGATTTTTATTTTCAGACTTGAAATAAAATTGTCCAGAACTGAACTGCACCAAAGTTTATATCATGCTCATGAAAATGCTGTTACAGGTGGCAAAGACAGTCGAGAATGTGGAGGCATCATTCACACCAGCATCAAGGTAGGATATGAAAGAGGTTTGGGTGGAGGATGCCTGCAGGCTGTCCTTAGCATCTTTTAGTGATATGAAGCCTAAATGTCTTGCTTATGCGTCTAGTTTTGACTAAAGAGTCTTGTTTTGTTTTTAAGAGCTAAGAAGTTTCAGCTACAGCTGGTTAAGGTTCACCTGCAGGACTATGGTTTACTGCAGTTGGATCCTGATGCTACAATGATTTTATTCTATTTCATCATGGCTCTTGCAGCCATCATTTTAAAAAAGCACGTACTCAATACACTTTGGAGGAGAGACCTGTAGGTCATCTGCCCGTGCACGTGAGCTGGGCTGGGGGAAGGCTCTTCTCCATGGACATTCCTGAGGCTGCAAATCCCTAGGGAGCTTCCACAATGATGCCTTTCATTCCCAACACCAATCATGTCCATGAAGAAAAGAGAGGGTAGAAACATCTGTGCTGCTTCCATGCCAGAATGAGACCTCATTGCCTGTTCTTTCCACTGTAAGACAGTGCAGGTGACCCACCACCAGCATTTACCTATTACTTACCATAAGGATCCAGACGTACTGAGTGGTTTGGGTAAATATTTGTATCTGGACAGGTTTTAGCATTTCCCAGCATGGAGAAAACAGGGAGAGACAGGGAAGCATGGCCACTTTTCCTGGTAACAAGCGACAACCACTCCTAACACTGGAACCAGAGAGGCTGTAATTGTAAGAACCAGCCTGCAACCTTGGACTCCTTAGCTGTGCTTCTATAACCCAGTATAGAAGATACAGTGCAACGTCTTTAAGTTTGGGCCAACTGGAGCCATGGACTGATTTCTATTTCTCACCAGTGCAAAACCAGTTCCCAGGGCACCACTACTGACCCTGATGCTCCTGTACTCACCTGCTTCTTAGTCCTTGCCTCATGACTCTTCTTCTTGCCATGGTTATTGCCACGCTGGGAGGAGGTGTGAATCCCCACACCAAATGTGCTTGGAAAGAGTACAAAGGGCTGCTCCTCATGCTGTAGCTTCTAGCTTTGTTTTAAATGTGGTTTGAATTTCACAAATCCATTTCAACTACTTTTCACCCTTCTCCTAGCCTGAGAAAATAACACTGTGGTAAGTATGATTTCCTGATGGTGTTTTCTAACATGCAACAGCAGAACCAGCATGAACACTAGGGAGCTTTTGCCTGTGTTTTCTGTGCCTCAAATGAAGGGCAAGTGACCCACCAGACCACCATCATTTCTAGTGTTGTAAATAACCACAGTGTGTGTTTTCTGCAGATAAGAGATGGGTGGGTCAGATGGAGGATACCACCAAGGCAGACTGACCCATGAAAAAAAGATAACTCCATGGAGGCAGCTCTTTATCTACTATGAAAGTAAGTTAGATGAAGAGGTATTTGGATGGGGCACCAAACCTTCCAGTAGCCAGTTGGGCAGTGGCTTGAGACACGATGATGAAAAAATGACGTGAGGAGTTATTCATGCTGAAGACTATGGTGTAAAGGTAAAAGTGCCACGGATGAAATCCTGCTGCTTGAATGATGATATCAAAGATATTATTGTCAAATGACTCTTGCTCCAGCTGTTCTGGTACCTGGGATAGTTGCACATCTGCAGTCAGATGGTGTGGCTGGAGAGGAGCAGCAATAGGAAAACCACATCCAAGGGATGAGAAAAGCAAGGTGTACACAAGACCAATGGCTGGCAGAGGTACTCAGCCACAAACCCATGGAGCAAGAGCAGAGCCAACTCTGCCTTCTTGCCAAAACCAGAAATCAAGGGAAAGGAACCATAACACATGATAGGTATCTGCTGCTCTGCTCTTCGGGTTTTCCTTTCAGTAGCACATTTGGGGTTTTGATGCAATTTGTTTCTCATGCTTCTGAATGTGTAATATGAGACAGAGCACTCATTATGGGGGAACCACTATCGATAGATGAATAACACGGTTGGGTGCCAATGTTAGTGTTGGCTCTGTGTAACCGTCATGTTGGTAACCTGCATTAATTGCTTATGGCAAAACCAATGGGCTCGTTTTCCTTAGCAACTACTTTGTAATTACAGCATGAGTCCAACAAAAGCAGTAGTAAAGTATAATTATATAGTTACTTTCTTTACAGTTACCAGGTCATTCTTGGAAAGAGATATATATAATTAATGTGTTGCTGCTGTGTGCTGGGTGGTTGGCAGAAGCCAGGTTTTGGAGCACAAAGTATCTGCAGCTTCTTCCACTGTTGGTGTTATAGGAGGTGTAACAGTCTCTGCTCACCCTTCTGGGTTGGGAGGAAGTGTTGCTTTGTTCCCTGCCTTTTGGTCATGGTCCTCTGTCCAGTTGTTTGCACTTTGTCACCTCCTCCCATCTGATGGTTTCTTTGCTTCTCTCCTGCCTCTCATCTGTGTGGCTGGGGTAACTGGTTGTCTTGCAGGGATTTTAGCCAAACACCAAGGCAGAATGTGCTCTTAATGCATTAGGAAGCACTGGGGAACATATATGAGTCCAATAAGCTGCTGCTAATACAGACGTATTTTTTAAAGACGAAATGCCAAATGGATGCAGTGGATCTTCTTTGGTCATGTGCTGACTCATGCAGAAGCATCGTGCGTGATGTGTAAAGCAGATATTTTGACTTTAATTGAAAGAAAAGAAAATTTCTATGCAAAATTGAATTTTCCAAATGATAATGGAATCACAGAATAGTTAGGATTGGAAAGGACCTTAAGATCATCTAGTTTCAACCCCCCTGCCATGGGCAGGGACACCTCCCACCCAAGGCTCTGTCCAACCTCGCCTTGAACACTGCCAGGGATGGAGCACTCACAACTTCCTTGGGCAACCCATTCCAGTGCCTCATCACCCTCACAGT
>JBCJKH010052998.1:0-12872 GCA_039877255.1 Loriculus beryllinus | reverse complement strand
GCCCTGTAAGAGGAGATAGTATTCTTGCCGGTGTGTCCTCTGCTCCAGGAACCTTGCCAGGAGGACACACCATAATTCATGCTTTGCTGATGCTTTATAAAAGTTGCAGCCTGTACTTTGGCTGCTGTGCTGCTGACCCCAGCATCCATGTCACCCACTGGCCCCTCCAAGCCCAGCATCTGACCGCATCCCCCTGTGCCTGTTCTGGGAAAGCTTAATTGTGTCAGCTAGCCCTTCAGGTAGCAAAGGCAGGCAGTCCTGCCTTGCCTGGGCTCAGCACAGAATCAGTTAAAAGCTCAGGGCTCTTCCTGTTTTCAGGCTACACCCAGAGCACCTTAACCCCAGCTTTGCCCTTTTGTCTGGAGAAACCTGCAGCTTGACACAGAAAACGAGGTGTTTTTTCATAGGGCTTCTTGTCTGAAGAACCCCTCCAATCCCTGCTGGTAACAGCTACTGATTATCAGCACTAATTTAACCTGGTTCAAGACTCACCATATAGAGTCGCATCTTCCTAGGAGGCAGTGCCGGGGAGACAGGGGGTTTCCTAGAGGAAGGAGCAGGCTGGCAGTATGGGATGTTAGAATTTCACAGTGAACTCAAATACTTCTGAAACATTGCAGAAGTTTTGGGGCAGAATCGTGAGAAAGAGAATGGCCGTGTGGAAAGGGAGTTTTCTCCCACTCTCCATCCCTTTTGCTGACGTTGCTGTGAGCTTAGCTTGAGGTGGACAGCCGTGCAAACCCCATCCTCTGGCCGGGCACGACAAGGTGCAGTGCTGGGTAAGGAGGGCACCTGGATGAGTAAGCAGGGCTGGGAGCAGTGGTGGTGTTCGGCACACAGAGGGATGCCAGCCCGCCTTCTGGGGAGGTTTCTGCCTTTTCGGGAGGTTTCTGCCTTTTCTAAGGCTTGGGGAACTAAAACTCTCCAGACAAGGATGAGTGCTGGCCCAAATGTGGGTCAAGAGTGACACCCTGTGGACAAGTTATTCTTTTCCCTAACTCCTCCAGGATTTCTCCTGCTGCTTTTTACGGGTTTTTTGAGTCTGGCTTTACTTCCCCCCAAGACTTTACTTCCCCCCAAGGCTTTGCTTCCCCCAAGGCTTTGCTTTCACATCCCTCTCCAAGCCCCCGGCTTGCGCAGCTTTGCGCTGCAAACCCCATGGTGCGCGGGAGCCAGCGTTTCTCAACCCCTTAAAAGTAAAAGGCTGAGGAAATGGGCCCCAAATCCCAGCTCACTCCTCCTGTTTTATTCCTTTTAGCCTTTTCCCCCTTGTTACACTCGGTTCCTCCATGCAGCTTCCTGCGGCTGCTCACCTCCAGCTCAGCAGCTGGAGCCGGGTGCGCTGCTGGGGCTCATAAATCTACTTGGCTGCATGCAAAACTTGGCAGCTATCACCCCAGACTATTAAACAGGGACAGAAACTTCATGGTCTTCCCTGCAGCAAATACTAGACCCTCCCTGTCCTCTGCAGCCCCCTAAGGGTGAGGATTCCTGCCCAAACATGAGAACTCCTCAAAAACCCGAAGACTATTACAAGAATTGCTTCTTTTCTGGTCCCTACGATGGTCCCTTCCCAATCTTGCACTATGGTGTCTTGATGCTCTTAGTGTTGTCCCCAGAATGGGATGATTGACACCAGCTGGGTACAGGTCTATTTTAAGCAACAAATAATTCGGTTTTATATTGGTGAGAAATTCCTCATCATTCATTTAATTATGTAGGTCTAAAATAAACCATAACATTTTGGCACATCTGAGTTCTGGGAGTAGGAAAGAAGGGGGTGTCCAAATCCTTCCATGGGTTTATGTCCTTTCTTGCCCTTGGCAGTTTAACCCTGCCAAGTATGTACAGACCTATATATATATATATATATATACACGCACATATATATATATATACACACATATACATATATCCAAAAGCAGAGACTGGATGGAGATTCCTTAATACCCACAAAGGAAGCAAATAGAAAGGCAATAGATTTTTCCAATGACATTTATATGCTGCCATTAACCCTACTTTAGCCGGTATAGCTTAGTACTTTCAGAAAACGTAACATCAACTGCACCAACTACCATATGTTTTTGCTGAGAGGAGTTGCAAATTTTGCCTGGACAGCCTGCGCAGGTCTGCCTTTTCCACTGTATGCAAAATCTTGAAGAGGAAAAGGTGTCCTACAGCAAAAAAGTCAATTTTTTAATGCCTTTATGCCATTTCCAGCAATCTAGGCCTGAGAATATATCCTTATCAGATGGAAAATAGGAGATCAGGTCTCTTAGAAGATGAAGGAATGTGTATTTTTCCAACTGTACTCATGATGTTCCATGTGTTGTACTCTAGCTCTTAGAATTAGGAGGCTGTACCTGAGTAGGCGTCAGAAGTGCTCAGAAGGCATCAGAAAAAAGAAGTGGAAAGACTTCTAAAAGCCTGCATTGTCCCAGGAGCTTCCTAGCGAACATCAAAAGTGGGAAGATCCACCAGGTAAAGCAGGTGAGGCTGCTGGTGGCTGAAGAGTAGATTTTCTGGTTGGGTTGACTTCACCAAGGAAACAGTGAAGGTTGTGGCAATGCCACTGGGCTGTGAAAAATGGTGGTCAGCGACCCCAGTGTGGGCACAGGAGGCTGTGCACCATCTCCAAGATGTGGCAAAGCTAAAAAATTCCCTCTTTTGCTTTAAAACCCAAGGCCACATCTTGGTGGGAAAGATTTCATCCCAAATCCTGCCTTCTTAGTTCAGATTAGGCCCCTCTGCCTGCAAAATGATGTCTTCTCGTGTCCCTTCCAGTCTTGTTGCATGGTGGGATGATATAGCTGTCTGCCGTGGAGCAGGTTACACACTTCACCCCAGAGGTGGTTGCAATTCACACGAAATTCATCGCTCCTGATCCTCATCATTGCACTGGGTGGTTGTGGAACCCCAAGTCCCCTTGGCACACCAGAGGCTCAGGGGGAGCTGTGCAGCCATCCAGCTACAGCAGCCACTGGCAGAGTCAGAAACAAGATCAGGCCATAATGGTCCATTTTGGAACTTAAATTTGGTTGACTTGAGGTAAATAAAATAATTGTGCTGCCTAGTTTTCAAAGGATCATTTACTTCCTTGGAAAGTAGAGAATGCTTTTGGAAAATGTACAGGCATCCTTCAGGATGAAGGGCTCTGTGTGCAACAATCAAGTTTTTACCTTTTAATTAACAAAGCCTCATGAAGAATTTCAATTCAGAATTACTAAACAAAGAAACTATACAAGCCCCAGATGAGAGCTAAACAGTTTCCAAAAGACGTTAAGAAGAAGAAAAATACCCGGCCGCATGTATTTTCTTATGTCTCTTGAGTCCATTTATTCCAGACATCTGAAATGCAATTCAAATTTCCAATAGTTTTAGGTAACCCTGTCCAATTTAGAAACCACAGCCTTCAGCTAAGCCTACCTACCTCCCAAATCAGTCCAGAAAAACAGAGCACTTGCTGATACTCTGCGTTCCCAAATTTGCAGAGCTTTGTTATGTGTGTGCCATATATACTTGAGTTGAGTTTTCTGGCTCCGTGCAATCCATTTAGGTACATTTTATAGACCTGTAGTCAGTGGTCACAATCAGATAAATTATAGTTCCTAATGGAGAGCCTGTTTGTGCTTTCAAAGAGTAAAACCGCTATAAAATAGATCTCCTCTTTTGAGATGCCTTTGACAGTGGTTGTTGTGTGGCAGTTTGGATGAGACGGAAGCAAAGGGCTCCCTGTGGATGAAGAACTAATGAGCTTTGTTTCTGGCTCTGAGTGTTTGGCGGATTTTTTAGCTTTTCTTTGCCTGAGTGTTTATATCTCAAAAGTGGAGATTAAACAGGGCCTTCATGATGGGTAAAGCCAAACCATGGATGAAATCCTGAGTTCAGATATGGGCAAATAATGTCCTGTTCTTTCATAATTCCTTACAGAAACCTCCTTGGTGAGGATTTAATGATGTTTGGGAGGACGCAGGTAAGGCAATGGATGCACTAGGTGATGGCTCCCACACCATTCTGCTCACCTTACACTCTAAACCCAGGGTCATCCAACCCTAAAGACCCCAGTGCCCTTGTACAGTGCCATTCCTGCAGAGGCTGGCATTGAACATCTTCTCTTCCAGAGCCCCAAGGGATGGTGTTACTTCCAAGAGAGCTTGGCTGAAGAAAAATTACTGAGCAGATTCTCTGCTGCTAAACTGTAAAGCAAGAAAATAATTCAGCAGCAAATCCTATTCGGCTGGTAAGTGGCCATCACTTTATCCTGTAATCTCTTATTCGTCTCATCTATTTTTATCTTTCCTGTTCTCTTTCCAGTGGGAGTGCTTGCACACGGTCACAAACTCTGCTACTGGGGGAAAAAATAGGATTTGTATCAAATTTATTGGTGTTAATTTCTTTAAAAATCTATCATGAATCAGAGGGGGCAGCTAGCAGTGGTGAAGTGACTGTTCATCTGCAGTGTAAATGCAGCCTCTGACATGGGTGATCGGGGAAGAGGACAAGAGCAGAGGTGGTCGTTGATAGGGTTTAGGGACTGGGAACATGGAAAGCAAAGGGAAGAACTGAAAAAGTCACTTGAATAATTTTGCTGTCTCTTACCATTATGCTGAGCATCTCCCCCGTTCTCCTTCACGCAGAGGTGACCTGAGCAGAATCCTTCCTTAAAAATAAAAACAAATAAAAGAGAGAATAGAATTAATCAAGTCATTCTCAGCTGATGCTTGGTTTGGAGTGGTATTTATGTCCTTCAAAACCAGTTGTGCCAATTGCCACAGCCCCATTGGCTTAGGAGGGCTTGTCCTGTTTTTAAGGACAGTGTCTGCAGAATGCTCTGCATTTTGAGCAAAAAACAGGCAGCCAGATTATGGATCCCCCAGTGGGAACACAACAACAGACTTTCTTCAGCCTCTTTTTCTATGTATATGAGGGCTGAGAAGCAAAGAGGGAAATGCTGAGTCTGCTAAAAACTGTTCAGATTCTTGTGGGTGCTTTGGAGGAGCTGGTATACAATTATGAGGCCATTCTCTTTGCTGGCAAATTAACAGTTTAGAAAAATTACAACGGGGAGGAGGAGGAAAGAGAAAAAAAGACATGGAAATTCTGTTAATGAAACAGAACAATGGAAATCAAAGCTAAAGATGGAAGGAACTGAGTGGGCCCCATCCAGTTCATTGCCTGCTAGGCTGGATTGCTGCCTATAGTAATTTATGCCATAGCCTTGAAAGTGAAAACAGATTTCATTTACTACTGAACAGTACTACTCTGTGTAGACAGAGTTCATGGCCTCACAGCATTTCTGAGAAGGTATTGTGGGATTATTGCTCCCAGTTTGCAGATGGGCACGTTAATGCTGCTTGAATTCTTAAATTTAGGCTCTGGCGACAGGGAATCTGAACTAGGAGTCAAGTGTCTGGGGGTTGTCCCTTGCCTCCTGCTGTCACATTGCCTGGACACCATAGGGAGTGTTGAAATTGTGGAGGTTCCAGTTAAGATTGGTGTTCATGTGTGCAAGGCTCTGCTTGATCATCCCTTGCCCCAGGGATTTACCTCTCAAGGGTTTAATGGCAGTATAAGATGATCCTCCGACAGGCAAAAATCAACTTTCAGCTTTAACTACTCCTTAAGGGAGAAAAGTAATATGAAACTTACTTTTGGTTTGTTTTTCATAGTCTGACTAGTACCAAGGAGAGCCCAAAGCCGCTGCCTGCCCTACCAACTAGCATCAAGACAGCAAGTCCCTGCTTGCTCACATCGCCAACGCTGCCACAGGCACAACCTTCCTCTGAGAGCTTTGGCTGTGAAAAATGCACATGTTCTATTGCAAAATAGCAGAAAGCAGGTAAAATTAACATTTGGAGAAAAGTTCCTATGGAAAAAAGTATACATTTCCCGAGAGCCAAATGAAAGAAAAAAACCCCAACCAACCCTCAAACCCAGGCTTGCAGAGTCTGCTGTAATTTATGATATACCATATGAATCTAACTATAGAACTTCATTTAAAAGTTTTATAAAGACTGTAAATCTACAGCAAAATGTTCTAAGGACAATCTGCTGGCAGAAACCCCCACTCTACAGACTGACCTATGGGAGAACCAGTTTGTTAAGGGCTTGATCCAAAGCCCACTGAAGACAATGGAAATATTCTCATTGACGTCAGTGGCCTTTAGATCAAAAAGCCCCCAAAGCCCAGCATGGAAAAACTAGTAGTAAGGAGAAGCAAACTGCTCTAATCAATAGAGGCTGCTGTAGGAAGATCTTTAACAATAGCTTAATGGGCCATGATGAGCTCCTTTGGACAATTTTATTTTGTATTGTATGTATCTTATAATCTTTCTCCTGAAACTTTTAATGGAATTTATCTCACTGGAGAGTTTGGGAGAACATCTGCTGCAAATGATGGGTAAAGACATAAGCTGTTGTGGGTGGGGTGAGCCTCAGGAGGTTCACAGTTTGGGTTTGGCTTCTGCTTCAGATTCTTATCTGAACTATACAGATCTCCTGTGGCTGTAAAAATTGGACTGGAAATCACAAGAGTATGAGACTTCTTGTGAGATTTCCAGCACTTTTCTTCTGGTTTTGACTGAACACCAGATGTGGAAAAAAATATTTAACAAAACTGGATACAGTTTTTTTTATGTCTGGTTCTGAAAAGAGATGAAGGTTCAGGAATCTAATTTTATCCGTTCCAGTTTCACTTCTTGGTAAGATTCAGTTGTAGTTTAGAGAAACAAAAAAAAAAAAGGCAATTTAAACCCAAAATGTAGCTATTGCAAACAGTCCCCAAAGAATCGTTCAAGTAGATGAAACTCTAAACATTACATTGACCAGGAACAAAATTAAAACCTTATGCCTTTGGCAAGCAGAGTGCAAAGAATGAACAGGGTGAATGGTGACCATTAGAAAACATCCACTAATATTCTTTCCGTTCAAAGATTATATTTTGCTTTCTATGCAAGCATATTTGCATTTTTAACCCTTTCCTGCCCTCTTCTACCAAACAAACACGCTTTTAGGCTTTGCCTAGCATCAATATTTTTAAGGCTACTTGAGCAATTGTGCTTGCCATGTGGAAATCTTGAATTTTACACCCAACCACAGCATTTCCTATTCATCTAATAGGATTTTCAGGCTGCTTACACAAACCTACATTACCTTTTGGGGGTAACACCGGTACTGGGATGCTGAGTCACTGAACAATGGCAAGTTCTTCTAATCTAGAAGTTCTATATGTTCTCTGTGGATAACTCACAGCTAGAACAGAATTTATTACTCTAATTGTATCACCTACTCAGGCTTGCTTTTAAACCGGTGATCTTTCATCAGAGAAGGAAAGAAAAGGATCTTTTGAAGCCACATAGTGAAGATAGGTTTAGGAGACCTCTTAAGACACGGGAAGATTTCACAACACATGTAGGCATCTTTACAGGATGGAAAGTGGCCTGAAGTGAATGATGTATCTCAAAGGATTTGGATCACAAATGTTGGGAGCAAAGCCAAGCAACAGAAAATCAAACAAATCAAATGAGAAAAAAGTTTAAAAGTGGCTGGGTTGGCGCTGACCTCACTCACTTGAATAGTTTATCACTTGTGATTGCCTCTGAGATTTTTGGTTTCAGTTTGGGACAGCAAGTTTGTCCCTGTAGGGTATATAAAGGCCAGGCTGAATGGAAACTGTGCTGGCATATCTTTGAAACTCCTCATGTGGTGTGTAGTCTCACATACAAATCAAACACAACTGATGAAAGGCAGAATATTATCTCATCCAGAAGCTGTGGAGCAGTGAACCATAGCTCCAGCACCCAAGGAGACTGTTTAGAACTACCACATCTTGTCATTTCACTGAATTCTTGGCAATATTGGGATGTTTTCTTCAAAGATCTAGAGCCAAGCCTCCTGCGAACCTCCACTGTCATTTAACAGACAGCAAATAAACCAATTAATAATGGTGAGAAGCAGCTCCCACGTGTGAACACTGAAGCTGGAAACGGAGGGAGAAGAAAAATCCCAGGGCTTGGTTTTAATCCTACTAATTTTGGAAGAAGGAGGGGCTCTGGTGAGCTCTGAAAGATTTTATAGATGTGACTTTGGGCCCAGGGAATGAGTGGTTTGTGAAGTGAGACATGCCAAGACTCTGTCAGTGTCTCTGCTCCTACCAAACATGGGGCTCCTGGGCCTGGAGGGTGCAGGCAGGTTCCATGCTAGCAGATGCAGCTTCCTTGGGAGCTGGTCTCTGCGTGTGCACAGGGAGGTGAAATAACCCCAGTTCTTCCTAAAGGTCTAGGAAATGTCCACTGGGATGGACCTTCCAAGAAAAATACTAGGTTTTGAAATGCAATTCAGGAAAGCACTAAAATGAGCTGCAGAAAAAGGTAAGGAGAGGAGGGAAGAGCCCTCCCACTGCTCTCCTCATGCTTTGCTTGCAGGGCTGTACCTTCAGCCCATGTGGAAATGGTTACTTCCAAATAACACATCCTGAGGGACTATTTCTAGTCATTTCACAGAAGCCTTATTAAAAAATAGAGACTTTATTAACCTGAGATTCAGGGACCTGAATTTAGGATAGAGGCTGTAAACTCTCAGCCTAGGGTTCAGTTTTACAAGGATGATTTGAGAGTTGGAAGAGGAAGTCTTGTGGAGAAAGGCTTAAGGAGCTCAAGTTGGTGAACTTAACAGAAAAGCAGATCATGCAGTGACCTGACTCTGTGCAGTAAATGCCTTTGGAGGAAATAATACTGTGTACAGAAGGGCTTTATAGTCTAATGGGGGAAAACAGCAAGATGCAGTGGCTAGAAATTCAAGACAGGCAAAGTAGAGAGATTGGGAAGGGAGAGGGCTGACTGCTGGGACAGACTGTTGAAGAGAGCAAGGGATTTGTCACCGTTTTGCATGTTGAAATCAGAACTGGAGGCCAGCCCAGATGACTTTGGTGAACATATAGTAGTAAGCTCAATTAACGAGTGAATGTGTGAAATTATTTTCTGGGGGATTTATATTGAGCGTTAAACTAGATGATCTGAATTGTCCCTCAGCCTCAAAAATGGAGGAAAGATGCCAGGAAAGGAGCTAGATACACAAATTCTACCAAATTGCAATTGCTGGGGCCTCTGGGCCCCTTTGGAAATGCTGTAAGGAAATGCTGAAAGGAGAAGTGCTCTATTCTGGGCGCTGGGCTTATGCAAGGACAGACAGAATGATGCATGCCATCACATGCCACTAGTACAAATCCATTTGTAGCTGGTTTTCCTTCTTGGCCCCTCCCCAGCATGCTTTTCTTTTTTATATTTATTTGTTTGAAACTAAAAATATATACTTGGAGGTATTAGTCACTCTGCCCACATATTAATAAATTGCATAATGATGCAACCAAGCATCCAAAAACCTTTCAAACTGTTATATATTATTTCTTTCAATAATATTCTAAAAGGCTAGTGAGGCTTAATGGAGCCACATGGTATTGCATTTAATCCAAAAATCTGGAACTGTCTAAAAACTCATATATAAATTAAGATAATATACAATATAAGGTTTTTTCATTTAGCTTGGTTCTCCCCATTTGGGTAGGCTGTAACTCCATAGGGCTGTGCCTTTTGCAAGGGATTTTTATCTACCAGATCTTAGATTTGTAACGTTGCTCTCACTTTTAATTGCTATGGGCTGTTCTCTGTAATAATTCAGCCAGTCCTTTGCCAGCCAAAGGAAAGTTTTATGGAACCACAGTTTAACTGGGCAAAGTTTAAAAATGATGCAAGTTACGAGAGGTTTCCCGGGACTTTTCCTTACGGCTGCTCCCACATGGCTCCTTTTGCATTGCTGCTGAGAGTCACGCTGCCATGCAATGGGGATGGGGAATTCAGCTGAGTGCTGAACACTGGTTTGCAGCATTCTTAACTCTCCTTGGACTCAGCTAGGGATCTGGTGTTGTCACACAGGATGTTTTATCTCAGGAGCTATTGGGTGAAGAAACAGAAATACAAATACAAACACTTCCCAGGCTGGAAAAACATAAGGGCTCTAGATCTGAGGTTTTGGGTGTGAGGCTTGCTTTTATAAGTGTCACCTCTGAATAGGTCCACCTCCACTGTACAGTGTCTGTAGGTTTTGATGTACTCTGGCAAGTCATGCCAGAAGTCACAGACTATAAGATATAAAGGTTCAATTTCACCTTCTCTCTCTCTTTTCTTTTTATCCCAAGCTCTCTTCAAGCATTCAGAAGCTTTGGCTATTACTACACCAGCATGGCGCAAGGCTGTGGAATAGGAACTGTGTAGGTCAGGACTACAATTCATGTATCTTCTTTTTCAACTCTTATACTTTGTCAACCCGGTGACCAAAAAATGTGCAGCCATTTGCTGGTTTTAGAGCTAGAGTGCTTCAAAAGATGAAGGGAGAATAGCATATGTTCTTGGGTATATTCTGCTCTGCAGTTTGACATCCTGCAGCAGAAGAAAGCCAGGTGTGGAAACAAACTGAGTGAGATGATTTCTTGTGGGGTCAACGGAGTAGACGCCACAGAGGTGCTGAAATCTGGGGCATACCTTTCGTTTGAGAGAATGCGTAAGAGAATTAAACACGTTCTGGAAAGTAAGAGGCCTGTGCATTACAAGTGAACAGCTTTGAATCATATGAGCCCAGGTTTTGTTTGATCACGTGAATAAAACTTCTTTCAGGCTTAAATACTTCTGTTCATCATTTCTGTTGGGATTTTTTTTCAGTTGGCTTTGAATTTCCCTTGGCTTCATCAGGACTGACCTTGGACGGAAGTACTCTCAAAGCTATAATCTGGTTTTGACAGACCTTTGGTGGAGGCAGGCCTTTTGCTCTCCTCGTGTCCACAGAACTGGTCCAGCTTTGGAAAGCTGTGTGATAGACGTTTATTATATTTACTTTATATTTTCCTTCACTCCCTTCATAATGCCCTGCCCACCAGAAGAGAAATCTACAGCTTTGTCATCACTCAATGGAGTATGGACAAAGCTCTTTGGCTTCTGTGTCCTCATGCCTCTTCAAACTGGGCTCTGCATCACTGTTGCTGCACAGATATCTATCTGTAGTTGAAATAAGCATCTCTAGGTGCTTTATTTAACACCAGATGTTTTAGACTGAGAGTTTCCCTCCCTAGAAATATCTTGGTGATATGACAAGACCTGTGTTGGTGTTCTTACAACCTGTAGCATGGAGGGAAGCTTAGTTCACAGCAGGATGTATCGCAAAGGAGGGGGGAAGATTATCCATGACACCATGAAACTTCACAAGAAGCAGCTGTGAAGATTAAAATGGGAATGAGCCTGGGCCCTTGTGGCCACTACTGCCCATCTCCTCTGCCCAGGAGGCACTAAACTGTATTACACCTTCCCACCACCTCTGTCCTCTCCTGAGTCCTTTGGGACCCACAGTGAAAGTCCAGGTTTGCTCCTGTGACACTGGTTCAGCACTTGTAAAATGCTATTGTAGAGGGCAAGTGAAAATTTACTCATCTTTGAGCAGGAGGACAAGGTAATTTTCTTTCAGTCCAATAATTCCCTTGCTCTTTATTGGTGGTGTTATAGACCGGATTCTCCAAGGTGCTGGGGCTTTGTCTATATTGCATCCTTCTTCCCATTCGATTCCAACAATAAAACCCTCACATTTTTTGATCTCTGGCTTTCATGCTTGCTGACACACTCCGGAAAATTTAAGAAGGGTGCAAGGAATAGGTTAGTCACACTTGTTAATACTTATCCCATTGCAGAAGGAGCAGGGCTGACCTCAGAGCTTGGGCTTTGGAGAGTAGTTATGAGAACGATTCCACTCAGCTGAAATGAAATCTGCATGCAAAGCTCGTTTGGTGCCTGGAAAGAGCTAGAAGGAAATAAAGGTCTTTAAATGATATATTTCCGCAGAGAACGTTTTGTCCTGTTTACAGAATCTCACCAGAATAGTGGGGGTTTTGTTTTATTCATATGTTTTCCATAAGGATAAATAGCCATGCAGTTTAAACATTTTCATTAGATTCAGACAAGAAGAAGGATGTGGGGGCTATGTTTTTCTTTAATTGTCGATCTCTCTCCCCCTTATTTAATGGTTATTTTGTGAAGCGCTCTTCAGAAAGATAAAGTCAGGTAGATCAGAGAGACAGGAAAAGTGATTCTCCTTAATTATTCTTAGAGCAATTTTGACTAATGTAGGCTAAATTAAAAAAGTATACAAGCAAGATATTTTGGCTGGGAAGCATGTGTAATGTATGAACAGCAGGAAAAAAAAAAAATAGAAGAAGAAGCCTTCCTTTCTAAATAGAATATCTTTGAAAGTAACAGGGGGAAACTGATGGGAAGGGCTGAAGTCCATATATTCCCACCTCCTCCGCCTTGTGCTCTCTTAAAGGTGAGCTGCAAAATGCAAAAGAGAAATGTGTTAAATTCAGATGACTCGCTCGGGTGTCAGGAAGTGGCTCGAACAACCACACAAAGTTAACTAACACATTTCCAGTTTTTTTGTTCATTCCCCCTTCCCCTGCTTTTCCTGTGAAATCTAGGGGTGGTTTGCTGCTGTGGTTTCTGCCTCCAGGCAGGAACGCAGCCACTTGTCCACCAGAACAACATCCTGAGACCCCCCAACCCCCCCTCCAGGGGCTTGCAGGCAGCCAAGACTTTCTGGAAGGATTTTCCAGAAAGAAAGAAAGGAGGAGAATTTTAGAAAATGTATTCCTGATCTAAACACCCTGAAATCAGGGAAACGAGACAAGTTGTGAGGAGCTGACAGAGGGGGATTTAGATTACATCTTAAGCAGCAGTTTTTCCCCGTGAGGATGCTGAGGCACTGGCACAGAGTGCCCAGAGAAGCTGTGGCTGCCCCATCCCTGGCAGTGTTCAAGGCCAGGTTGGACACAGGGGCTT
>JBCJKH010052996.1:7572-17952 GCA_039877255.1 Loriculus beryllinus | reverse complement strand
CTCAGTAAGATTTTCTCAGTTACAGCAGAACTGTTCTAGGTTGCTGATGCCTCCCATCCCCTTAATGTGGGAAATGCTGGTCATGTGTTTCCAGATTAAAATTTCAGCTGAAAGAAGTTCATCAGTTTCTTCCACTGAAGGAGCCATTGATAATTCTGTCTTATAACAAACAGAATAACATTAAGGAACAGCAAAGTTAAATGAATTCCAGGACACAGACGTATAAACATCTGTATTTCTAATGGCCATAATAAATCTTAACTCTTAGAAAAAAAAAAAAAATAAAAGTAAAGCAGCACATTTTGGCTAGCTTGATAATTGGATCAATTTTTCACTTATGGGTTGCCAGTCGCTTGACATTTTAATGTATGAATAACAGATCTCAAAAGTATTTTAATTAGCACAGTAGGGCTCAAATCTAACCTTAGACTTCTAATTGCAATGCTAAACTGTGTCTGAATACCTATTTACTGGACAGAAGTTAATTAAAAGCATGGATCCATACTATAGATGTGGCATTAAACTGAAAGCAGAAAGGGTGCACCATCTGCAGAAAAACAGAACCAACATGACAATTAAGGATCTTTATCTGCTTGTGAGCTCCTTTCTCTCCCTGTACTACTTTGGCTAGTTTTATTTGGCTTGTAATCACAGCTTCTTTAAAAAGCACAGACAAAAAGAGACATTCTATTTTAGATTTTATTCTGGATTGATTTTTAAAAGAAAAGAGTTTTTGAACAAAACCCAGGAGGAAATAGAGTATGGTCATTTTCTCCAGTCATTCTTCTCCGTCATTTATTTGCTCCTGAAACTATGCCAGTGCTACTGTTTGTAGAGTTCTGCTAAAACAGAGCAGTAAAGTGATCTATTTGCAGAAAACCAAAGAACAAACCTTCTAAGTGATCAATTTGGAGTATGCACTTACAGTGGTTTTACTGACAGCCAAGGAATGCAGTAGGTTGCAACACACATAGGGAAAAACAATCCACTATGACAGGAGGTGTGTATTTTGTAAGCCAGACACCAGAAGAATTACAACCTTGAAATGACTTCTAAGGTCAAGAAATCTCAGCCTGGTTCCCCAAGAAACAAAGGCTTGGTTTCTTTGGTTGTTTTTTCGCCTGTTGGTCTGTAACAGGTCATTGATTATTTTTGCACATGCTGACCACTCAGCAATGAAGCAGGCACCTCAAATGATTTGCTCACACAAAATGTGTGATGTCAGAGAGCTAGGAGAGTTTGGACAAACACGTATACGTCCAAAATTTACTGGTAACTACAGGTGTCTTTATTTAAACAGAAATATTTAAGCAAATGTTAGAACCTTTCTCAGCAGGAAGTACAAGAATCCAGGAGGACCGCATCATTATGGAGGTCATTACATCAGCTCAGGTGCTCATAAAATCATTGCCTCAACACTCATGAAAGTATTAATTTTTGTTCTTATAGACAGAAAGAGTAACTCTGCTCCTAATCTTCAATTCCTTGTCAACAGCTGCATTAACACTGTACAGATTATTGGTTCGCTTAGTTCACTAATTGTGAAATGGCAAGAATGAGAATTAAGTGTGGTGTGGTCCAAAGGTAAACCTGCTGGAAAGATATAGATCAAAAGCAGCCGCTAAGGAGCTAAGAGTGAGGGTGCTGAAAACAGCGTAATCCATTTTAATGAACTTATTAGTCACTTCAAATTACCCTAAAGGTAAACTCGCCTATGTGATCCCTAGCAGGCAAAAAGTTTTGAACTTCACTATCAAGACAGCTGGGAGTCATTCTCATTTTCTTAGCAGTTTAAACACTATAATTAGTTATTAAAGTCTAAATTTTCCCTCTTGCATAAGGGAAAATACATACAGTGAAAACATCCATAAGCAAAAGAAAAGCTATATGAAGAGGAAAAATGTGCATGAAGAGGACAGAGATCCTGTTAATTTTGCTGGGAGTTCAGCTGTTATAATACTCTAAGGAGTACATACTTATCTCCACACACTGACAAACTAAGCTTCACTAATTTTGCTGTCTATAAACTCGTGTTTGACTCTCAGAGGTCTGAGCTTGAAAGTGGACTAGCTTTGTACTAGAAACCTGCGTAAAAAGATAATTTCTAGAAGAAATTGCTCAAAACATCAGTGAGGTAATTTCTAGAAGAAATTGCTCAAAACATCAGTGAACAGCATCACAGGTGGTCCCGAAAAATGAGAGACGGGAAATGGCTAGGAGCAAATTTATTACAGTTTCTGGCATTAAATCGCTTGAAGTACAAATATAATCTATTCTGATAAGTAGCTGATGTTGGGTGAAGTGATCGGAGAGATGTTGCAGTGACCACACCTCTTACATTATGCCTGTGCAGAATTTTGATTCATTTCACCTAAAGACTTGGGTCTTCTGGTACGAAAATATGCAGTCTGATTTATCATTCAACTAAAATAAAAAGCTGAGGCAGAACTGCGTAGATTAACAACTGCAAATACTACAGACTTTGTTTTACAGAGAAAATTACATTAAAAAAAATCAGATTTGCTTTTTTTCGAATGCATAGATTAGGGACTGTTTTTTGACATACTACCTCTTTTTAAGGACAAAAAAACCTGAAAAGTGCATCTGTTTTTAGGCAGTTCAGTAAATAATTACATCAGTAAATCATATGACTACATCTGAGGTACTGCTTCTGAGCTACTGCAGTATAATTAAAAACCTGCTACAGGCCATTTAGTATAAAGAACTACCTGTGATTTTATGGTTAATATGGAAAGGCATATTAATGTATCAGTCAATAAGATAGCAAAACAGAACATGAAACTTTTCTACATCGATTTTCTTTTTTTTTTTTCAGGAAATATTTACTTTTTTATAGTTACTATTTTACAGTTTGCCCTTTTTACCCTAAACATACTGAAGTGTCCATTGCTTGGGGGAGAGGGGAGAAAGGGCAAATGATAAGTGACATTATAAATGTGTTGTCAGGAAGACTTTTCTAGAGGCACAACCAACCTTAGCTTACTGCAACCATGCACTGGGATAAGAGCCTGCACCCAGGCAGATGCCATGGAGCAGTGGTGAACAGTAGTTTGTTTCCATGTCAAGTAGCAGCTTTAATTGCCAACACAGCTGACACCCAGTCCAGCCCTCATCTTCCAGAGAAGGGCAATAAAGAGTTTGTTTCTTTTGTAGAATAATTTTAGTGTTCTCTAAATCTTACTCAGCCCTATGAGATGCACACTCTACAAATCCCTTCCTTCTCCACAGCTCAAGACACTGTTTTCCTTAGCTCATATTGAGGTTTCATATTGAGGAAACTGCTGGATGATGAGGAAGCTGTTAAATAGTCCAGAACAGAGCCATGCAGGATAAAAAAGGTAAAATTACAGAGGTTAGGTTGTTCAGATGGTGGTTAGTAATAGTCCACCAAAATGGCAAAGTATAAAATCCTAAAGTAAAACAGAGACTCGGGAAGTAATGGCAACTTAGGAACACTGAAGACCAGCTCAAAGAGACAAGGAAGTTTAAACTTTTCTCTCCTGATGGATGGCTGCCTTGCAGCAAGACTCTTTGATAAGTACTATAATGCATTTAGTTGCTTGCTAACTCCAGTTCCCAACTGAGCATTTTAGTTAATAATCATTGTTTTTAAGCTGTATATATTCTGCTTGCATAGTCTCTTCACGCATGGATAAAGATGCCTGAATAAAGTAAGTCAGACAGAGTTACAGCTACCATATTACCTAAAGCCACCTTTTAATTAAAAAGTACTCTAGATCATTCATATCACCATTTAGATACTCTAATCTCTTAGAAAAACTGAATGCACATGCAATGCCAAGAAATTTTACCTGATTTATGCTGGTTTTCATGTAAGCAGGCTCAAAATCTGTAATTCTAATGATTTGTGCACAAACAAATGGCCATGATTTAACCATGTAATAGAGGAATTGCCCACATACAACTGCTTCTTGAAATACGCTGTTAGTTCATCCAGTTCAGTGCACAAAGCACAGCTGAATGAGCTTACATTTTTCTGGGGTTAAGAACTCCTAAGTTAACATTTGCTAAGGCTCATCTATCACATTTCATATATGTAATAGCTGTTGCATCATGCCTTTTGTCTCTGAAGCTAGGGCTATATAGATGGGACCTAAACTGTGGGCCAAACCCTATGTTTGCACAGGGTATAGGCAGATTTCTATAGCTTTCACCTAATTCCTGCTTGTAGGCACAGGCCTGGGGCGGCATTACAGTGTGCTTCACTTAATCTTTACTCAATTTTCTCAGCCAACTGTACATCTGTTATGCTCAAAGTGCACTAATATGAAGCAAACTTAAGCTATGATCTGAGTTTAGAAACATAAGTTTGCAGAAAGATTTATGTTTAAATTATTTTCTAAAACACTGATGTCATTAACTGCTTGACCCTGATTCAACTGCTAAAAGCAAAACCAAGAACATCTAGGTGAAACAGAAGAAAATCTATCCAGGTGATGGATTTTGGTTGGATTTTTTTCCTTTCCTCTTCCAGTATCAGGTACATCTTGTAATGAGACAAGAAGACCTTATGTATTTCATAGTTACTGGAGATTGTACTGGAAAAGAAGCTTCTGATAGGAAACAGTAGCTAACTTGCAGTTCCCCAGGAACCACGTTACTTGTTTTTTAAATGCAGTTTTGAGGGCTAGTAAAGGATTCTTTATGGGCACATAAGGAAAAGAAGAATTTAATGAAAGTAAGATTGAATTTGTCACTATTTAGCTGTCGACTCTAATGTGAACAATGAACTTCATTTTTCCTCATCTCCTTCTGTGGCGAATTATAGTCAAGTTTTTAGTCTTTCATGGCAAAACAGATATTTGTTGGGGGGCAGTGGGAGGTGCTTTATGGCCCATTATGAGTTCTGGATTAGATGATCTATATCCTGTCAGTTAATTCCTTTTAACTGTGGGGATTCCCTGACAAAGACTATTTGAGCCAGTATTATATTCTTCTGTGTCACTATTCTCTCCATGTTCTTTATGAGGAAGATGAGCTGTGTAATAGGCACAGCTTTCTAAGCTGTCTAAAAGCAGTATTTCATAATTATTATTATTATTATGTCAGCTCAAAGCAATGTTTCCTGCTTGGATTTGCATTGCCATATTATGATTGACATATGGCACATTCAAACAGAGCAATATGGTAGCAGGCAAAACAGCCATAATTGAGATAACAAAATATCAAGAGATTAAAAATTATGTTTGCTTTCTTCTTTGGCTTCTGTTGAACTGAAAACATGAGTTATCTAGCAGACAGCCACGCTCATGACATGAAATCCAAAGAACATGGTAGCTCTGAAAAAGAAAGAGAGAATCCCAATTACATGCAACACAAGGATGAGGGAAAATAATCACACTAAACCACTCACCCTTTTTTTGCATGAAATACAATATTTCATCCTGCTTACGTTGGAAATACTGCACTCCCTGCTGCTGAACCAGGACCATCTATACATTCTTAATGTCATAAATATGAAGTAATTGATGTGTGGCTTTTGTGATCCAAAGGAAAGGAATGCCTGATAAAGGAAAATTCATACTTACCATGGACAAAATATGTATCTTCATCACATAGATAATTCTGGTAGCAGCATTTTGATTAGGCAAAGGTGTTATTTAAACACCTTTGTGAAAGAGCTACATTTGCCTCTGTCTCCTAGATTAGGAGAACATGCAAACCAGGGGTTTACAAAATATTGTTTATAGGGCTAGTTTATAAGTAGGAGTTAAGGTTGGAGACTACACGATTATGGGGACTGCCAGCCTCAAATCCAGCTTCCACTGGCACTGTCCCTGCAGATCTCTCAGGCTCCAGGGTTATCTGTAAGCCCAGGCATCTCTTTTACCCACTTTTCTCAAAAAGCAGGAATTCAACCTAACTTTAGCAGCACAAGACCACTAAAACTGCCCTGTCATGCCAGGCAGCCCGCTGCTGTTTTGGACAACTGAGCTGAAGGAAGATTACTGGGCTGTGTCTACACACCCATACACCTAGGTTCCCTTATTGCTCAAAATAGGGTAGCCACATCTAAACCCTATTCTAGTCTCCGAATATTGTAAACTGACTGGTGCTCATGTATTATCTTGGAGAGCAACAGTTAGTCCAGGCCAAACTGTGCCAGGGCCTGTGTTAGAAGAAGAGCTCCATGCATCATCCCATGCTGTGATGAAGCTCTCTATTCTTACACAGGTAGTTTTACTAGTATAGGTGTAAGTTAAGGTAAAATTTTCAAAATTAATTTAGCAGAATCAAATTTAGAAGCTGATTTCATCAAAAGGCAATCAGAGTTACTATGAATTTTCTTCAATGTATATTTGTATTTCTTATCTACTCAATGGTTTTGATATCCATACTTCAGTCCCTCAACTTCCAAGTTTCCTGAATGTCCCAATGCTTTCTATATTCATATTCAAATTCTGTTGGTTTTTTTTAGATATTATTTATTCATATGCCCTCAGGTTATCTTAATGCAGAACTTCTCTTTCATTTCAATGGCTCATCCCAAATAGCAGTAATTAAAAATAATTAAAATGCAAAGTAAGATATATGAAAGTAAATAAGGAATACTTAATGAGAGGAAGTAGAATAATTCACCTATTCCCATTTATGCGAGGTCTCATAAATGCACAGATGCCTCACACTAGGAAACTTTATGATTTTACAACAACAGACAAGATATACTCTTTTTGCATGAAGTTGCTTTGATCTACTGTAAACTGGTAACACTTGACAATCTTTATTTCCTCTCAAAAACAAAAAAAAGAAGAGCAATTAATGAAATTTTTTGTGGTTTTTGTTGAACAATTAAAATTAAATTAAATTAAAATTAAAAATGCCCTCACATAACATGCAGCGAGGTAACAGTTTGCCCTGACAATACAAAATGAATAACAGCTTTTTTTGGGGCAGGGTGGTAAAATGAAATGTTTGTATGATTAGGCCAAAAGAAAAGATCAAGAGAAAAAAGAGTTCACAAACATTAACACAATTGAGTGAACCAAAGCCTGCCTCACAGGTCAGAAAGAACACTGCAAAGAGACAGAAAATTTGTTCTTTCCCTCTAATTCTCACCTCACTGTAGACAGCACATCTATCTATCTATCTATCTATCTATCTATCTATCTATCTATCTATCTCCTGTACTTTCTCACACAAGGAAGTATTGAACATCAGCTTCATAACTGATTTTCCCAGGAAGATTTTGATTGCTTTGTTTAATGCATTTGGTTAGAAATTACTTTCTCAATATGGGTTTTGCAAGGCAGCATAGAACAAACACATAGTAACTTCTTCGTACCAAAGTGTTCACAATCTAATTTAAGGATAGAGGGTAGAGGATCACGGAGAAGAGAAGGAAAGGTTAATTAAACTGAGATGATAAGGGTATCAAAAGTAAGTTAGTTGTGGGAGTGACCAATGAATTCTTGATTGTTTTCAACTACTTTAAATAATACTAATAAAAGTATGTATAAAAACGCGGCATTTCTGGGGGGAGGTGTTGCTTGAAGGTCTCACATGTGAATTGAATTTCCAACATGGTTCAAGAATATGTTCTTGATTAATCTGAGATGGATGCCCCCTTTTCTTTTTGCATTGCATTGTATATTCATGGCTGTCTTACTTCCTCACTTCCGTTTGGGACTGGTATATCAAATAATAAAATGGGCTTTCAGCACTGAGTGCATTTAATTCTCAAAATGTAAAGTAATATTGTAATAAATCAGTTGATATTCTCATAATGGAAGGTTGGGGCCCAGAACTTACATAGTTTGTACAGTAAAGAGCCCAACACCCTTTTTTTTTTGGAAAGAGGAGATTACACAGATTTGCAATTTAATGAAGATATCTTGATTAATTTTGTTATGAAATTTTGGTTATGAACTGCTGCTTGGTTCATTGAAGATATTTACAGTATAACACTATGGTGTGTGCACACATACACAGCATTATTGAGGATACAAAGTCAAGAACTTAATAACTATTAGATGAAAGAATTTAAATTATCTGTGCAAATTCAGTCACATTTAGTATGTACAGAGAACAATGCTGCAAGGCAAAGATTCAGAGATGTATCTGTACATTTTCTTTGTCTTGCTGTGCCTCCCACCAAATCAGCCTCTGTTTCACAGCCCTGAGAAGGACACAGATAGACTGAAGAGCCTGCTAGGGGTATCTTACGTTTACGTTTTCCTGGGAATTTTGCTTCGCTTACAGCATACAATGGAAGGAAGATACTCAGTTAATGAGCACTCATTCAACATTTGGTTTTACAGTCATTTTTCAGTGTTTTGTTTTAATTCACTCCATTCAAGTCATTCTCCAAGGACACAAATATTGATTTCCTTGTGGTTTTTTTCTGTAGCACTTTTCATTGTATTATGTGAATGCTACACAAAATAATTATTTTCATATTTTGTGAAACGACAGGTTGGTATTCTTTCCCCATTTTACAAATATCCTAAAAAGACAAACATATTAAGATTTTAAAAATATCCCTGAGTTTTTTGTGTCCATTTTGAAATATTTGTCACCCACTTTCTTGTCAGAAAAGCATTACAGGAAGACTCAAAACATGGCTGGCACCAAAAAGAAATTGTGTGAACCTCTAGGGCTATGGACCCTTTTCCCTGTGGAGACATTCAGTGGGCTTAGGCATAACCGGTTTTACTTCTTTCCTAGTGTTCTACAACTCTGCAATCCCCACCTACCACCTGTGGCAATATGTAGAGAAGATTCTTACAGGTATTTAATCATTCCATTCCATACTTATATGATCACCCTCTTTTCTGTAGTGCACAGGAGGAATGATACATTGGAAAAACAAGGCTGGGTTGCTCTGACCTGCAGCCTTTTTGACAAATATCTATTCTTCCCCATGGCTGAAGTACACTGGGACTTATGTATAAGGCTGGATATTTTGTGTTTCATTTCAAGTGGGTTTTATTTTCTTGTACAAATTATGGCCAGAATTTCCTAGAACGTGTGTCCTGGTGAGATTCACATTACAGAATGATTTGCTGAAATTAATTCATTCCAAGGGAGTAGAATTTCCATCATGTGAGATATCAAAACAGATTTTACTTCTTTCTATGACATTGATTTACAAGCTTTCCGTTAATTTTTTTAAAACATGGTTCTGTAATATTAACTTATATAAATCAACACTGGGACACAGAAAGGAAATCTATGCTTGGCAGTTACCTGGAATCAGTAGGAACTGAAGGCACTGCTGCCAAAATCAGACCATCAAAAATGAATTCTGTGCTTTTTAAATCATCTGAAGCAACAGAATCTCTGAAAGCAAATGTATATTGTAATTCTAAATCTTAAATATTTCAATAAATGGAAGGAAGAGTTCAAATGTATACATATGCAACTCCCCCTCTAGGCATAAATTCTTTTCATCATTATCATTCCCGTTGCAATTTGACATATGGTGCTGAAACAAAAAGGCAAACAATTGATGGTTATTAGATAATCACACACCTGGGAGACTTCAAGGCACAGGATGTAACCAGATAGAACCACAGAGGTATGATAATTTTTCAGTTATATGTAATCATGTAATTTCTTTAAATTTTACTGCTGCGATAAATAACTTTCAGTGTGAATAGAGCTGCCAGTTAATGTCATAATATTTCACCTACAAGACTTGCATAGACTAATGCACTCCTATGAAAACCTTAAAAGCTATTACAATTAGAAGTCTGATTCAGTCTAACATTCATAATCTGCTTCTGGCAATCCCCCTGAAGTTATAGGATTTGCAGTGCACCTTCCCAGCAGCAACAGAACTAGAGCGGTGGTTATCAAGTGGCCAAGATTTATGTATTTGCTTTACTGATAAGGAGTAGGAGGAAAAATTGGGGCATTACTTTGCATCCCTGTCCAAATTTTACTCTATTTTGCCAGTAACATTAAGGGAAATTTTGTTGTCACTGAATATAAATGCTGAATATCAAATTCTGTCATAAAATAGATCTTGAAGAGAACAGAAGGAAAAATGTTGTGATCCTGTCATAATTTTTAGAAATAGGTATACTTTAAGCATTGTATAGTGAAATGATTTTTGCTTTTCGTTCATAATAATTTATACTACCATTACTGACACTGAACACAGAGATGAAGGTAAAGTGTATAAAGGATAAGGTGCTGCACAGAACTTCATAAAGAACAGAGGCTACGGAGAAACAGGAAGTGGCTGACATAGGTCAAGCTAAGATAGAAGTAACGGTAAGGACAGGCTAATTTTAGGTATTGAACCCAAGGTAAAAACAAAAAAAAAAAAAAAAAAAAAAAAAAAAAAAAAAAAAAACAAAAAAAAAAAAAAAAAAAAAAAAAAAAAAAAAAAAA
>JBCJKH010052993.1:0-42448 GCA_039877255.1 Loriculus beryllinus | reverse complement strand
CCGTGGGACCTCCTCTGTTCTGAATTACACATGGTTCAACCCTTTGACCTAACCAACCTCGGCAATGCCTGCTAGATCTCCTAAAGCTGTGCTGAAAGGTCCTATCAGTGACATGTTGGAATATTATCTGTCATGTGAGATGTGTGCCAACAACCATATTAAACTACATTAATTACTAGTGAGGCCATGTTTGTGACAATCTCAACTTCATTTAACCCATCATCATGTTAGTTATTGTTTAAACAGGAAGTACAAATGGGGACAATTTATGAAATCTGGATGCAGCACCAATGTTTTCTTTAATAAATTGTATGTTTTAATTTGTTTTAGTTCCTTTTCTTTTTTTCTTTTTTTTTTAACCCCCAGCATTTTTGTTCTTGTCATCAACTCTGTAGCTTGAGGATTCTTTGGGGGACTTTTCTATTTTAAGAGCAAACAAGAAAAAGACTACTTCTTAGTAACTAAACCAATATGCTAGTGAAATGGTTTTTCCTTTCAATGCAGTTGCAAATGATACCACAGTTGACTGAAGATGCCATGCTTGTTTTCTAGCAAGAAGGAAACATGCTAAGGTAGTTTATGTAAGGCTGAAAGATCACATGTAGGTTATTTGCTTGATGTACTCCTTCGCTGCTTTACACTCCAGCTATTGCATCTCTGCACAGCCATGCTCACACACCTCTGGATCAGGAGTGAAGCATGCATTTCTTTTGAACCCTTGGAGAACAATTTTCTCATAGGCCTGACCCTGCAGGTAGCAAAGAGTCCCGGGAGTCCTCAAGAGGCAATCCAGTAGGTAGAAATTTGGAAGGATTCTCTGCACATGGTCATTTTCTGAAACAGTTCTCAATTTTATGGGGGAAGAGGCAAAAGCTCTCCAGCATGTTCCTGCATGGGCAGTGTATGGGTTCAACTGCACCTAGCTGTGCCCAGTATTATATTAAATTAGACTAGGGGGGTTACATCTTCCACCTACACACTGAGCTCTTTTTGACAAGGATTTTGCTTTAGCCTCATTTTCTAGACATAACAGGCTTAAATGAAGAGGGCATTTATTTATTTATTTATTTATTTATTTATTTATTTATTTATTGCTGCAGAGTCAGCAAAAAAATATGTTTGACCCTACTAAATGTTGTTCTCATTATCAGTGAGGAGTTTGCTCACTGCAAAATTTAACATGGAGTGCTTAAAGCAGACAGGTGCAAATTACAAGCTGCTTCTCCTTAGCTGCCATCCTTTAAATAGAAAAATTAATAGGCTAGGAAAAGGGAAAAGGTTCCAGCTCCAGCTGCATAAAGGAAAGCCTTAGCTGGGGCTTAGCAGCTGCTTGCAAGAATTAAATGCTGTAAATACCAGCTAGTGCATTTGTGTCTGTATGTTCACAGAGGAATATGTTTTTAGTAAGGCTCCATTCCTTTCTATGCTACATGACCATTCTTTGAAAATTGTGCTTTGCTTTATATTGAAAGACTAATGCTCTTGCTGAAGTGAATGAGAGCAGAAGCCAACATACCTGTTCCTGTTTACCCTCATTACACTCCTCAGAGCATTTCCGACATTATTAGGTTCTTGGAGCTGTACCAGATTGACAGTAATTCCGGCTACTTCTCTTTCAGCTGTATTCAAACAAGGCCCCAAAGGAAAACAAACAAAAAAAAAAAAGACCAAAGTGAAAAAGAAAACCCAAGAAAACAACCTACCACCAAAACAACCAACCTACAAACAAAACCATGGATGAATCTGCTGAGCTAGTTTTCTGATGTTAGAAACAGTTGTTCATATTAGGAACACCTAATTTAATTTCATGAAAGAGACATAACATGCCAGTATGTGTATGAATCTAAGGTATGCATTTCCTAAAAGGAACTAAAACTCTGTCATTCCAAAGTTGCTCTTCTTTTTGACTTCCAGCTTGCGTGGGGACTGCTGTCTGGAAGCAGTAACTTTAACTTTAACTCTAAGGCTGCTGATGAGGTCTGTCTGTGTGATCTTCGTAAGCAGATAAGGGTAGGGAGACAGCTCAGAGCAGAGCTTGTTTACAGCAGGACAGAAGAAAACAGCTAGACATAAATGAGGGTTGACGGTTTCATGAAGCACAATTGGTTGATCACAGATTCAATATGACTGCCCTGAACTGAGCGATGATCCGTACAGTATGCAAAATTCACTTTCTTGCTGGTCTGTGCCCACCAGCCTTCCAGCAGCTTTCCCAGAGCCCCTCAGCCACGGCTTTGAGTGGAACCAGAGCTGAACGCAGCATTGTTGTACCCAATTCCTTTTGACAACAATCACATTCTTTTAAAAACTTCATAGGTTTTAGTTGTCACTGGTTATAAATGAGGGTTTTTTCCCTTGCTGCCTCTGCTGCTGCCGCAGCACTCACTGCTCTCCTGCAGACCCAAATGCATTGTGTTCTGGTACTCCCGGTTTTCCTTTGTTTCAATTAGTATCACAAAGCAAGTAATACATTTTCACGACGATGGCATGCAAAAAGGTGTTTAAAGGTTTAGGTCACTTTTTGAATGACATGGTGATCAGTTTGTTCTGTGCTCAAACACTTCTAACTCCCCTTGTCATTGCTGTAATGGAACACACTCAAAGTAAAAAGGCATTAAAAAATAAAGAAGTGTAAAGGTAAGACTTCTTGTTTTTCAACAGCTGTGATAGAGCTTTGAGATAGGACCAGCAGCAACATCACCCTTTAAGCTTGACTTTGCAAGCAAAGGACATCCCCCTTGTACATGCTGGTTGCGGATGGACAGGTCTGACGTGTATTGTTTGTGGTTGCAAGTTGGACCACCTCCACTGCAGGTGTAAACCAGCACAGCCTTTGTATCACTTGAGGTTCTGGTCTCAAGTTGTAGAATCCTACTTTTTTTTCTTTTTTTTTTTTTTTTTTTTTGTAGGAATGTTTTTTCAATTTTAATTTTTTGATCCTTTTTAAATAATTGGAATGGTGTCTTTCTTTACAAATGTGCATTCATGTACATTTACCCAGGTGTGCTCACGCAACTGGACTTTGTCTGTAAATATGGCAAGTGGTCACTGAATGAGTTTTGTTTAATTTGCTGTTGGAAATTTAGCTTTTGCAGGTACATATGAACTGATTAAAGCACAATTGCTTTAGACATAAATTTGCATAAATACATAGATTAACTAGTAGTGACTAATGATAAAATGAATATAAAATGTCACTGGATAATTTCCTGCCTATTCTCTGATGAGAAGGCAAAATATCATAGGGATAGGGAGAATGAGAAGGAAAACCTAAACTGAATAGGAGGTGGAAAGACTGTAATTTACACTACTTAAAAGTACTTGTGTAAAAGAGAGAAGGATGAGGAAACTGGATGGAGAGAGGTAGTAAAAGAAAATGTCTTCTAACTTCCTCTGAAGCACAAAGTGACAAGAACGTGTTGATTACACAAAGGGCACCACCAAAATAATCTGTTACTCAATTATACTGAGAAGTAACTCTGAAAGAATTCCTCTCTGCTGTTAAAAATCAGGTATTGCTTCCATTCTAAAAATATGAACTCATGAAAAGTACCTTTTGAAAACCTGATCACATTAAGGGACAAAAGCATTTCTTTGTAAGTAGGAGTCACAAGCCTGTTACATCAGCTACATAAAAATCGTAGTCTGTGTTTGAGTGAATGAAGTACCAAAGGATGTAGCCTACCGTGTCCCTGAGTAAAACAAAAATTGTTGATAACTATACTGAATGCTTAAACCTTAGTAAACAAACAAAAAACCAAGACACACAAAACCCCACTCCAAAAAATCAAAAACCACTCTACATCTTTATTAGGTATAGGGGGAGAAGGAATACTTTTTTTTTCTTGCAGTGAAAGGAGCTTATGTGTTTTACAGACTATAAAATTGAAAGTCAACTATATATATGCATATGATAGATACATAATATAGCCTGCAATTGGTTTTGCTATGGAAATCTGACATGCAGAAGGAATATGTAAAATGTAATGCAGATCATCTGAATTCTGCTAAAGTTATGGATGTATACTGATTTGCACCAGTTAAAAATATGGCCCAGAATTTTTGCAGATTATACTTTCTTTGGCTGTTAGCATAGAGTTCAAGGTTTTGTGTGGTAATTACATGCCGCATAGTAAGAAGAATTATCACACAGCAGTATTACGAATACTGATGGAATCTTTAAAACTTACTCAATTAAAATTTTATGGCATGCAGGAGCGCAGCAAAGCTTTAATTTTGGAAAAGAGATGCAATTCTAAAGATACTAGCTGAGCAAATATCTATTTTTGAAAGATTTTTCAGTTGGGGAAAAAATTGGAAGCCGTAGAGTAAATATCTGAACCTATTGAATGCCTGTCAAAATTATCATTAACTTCAGCTGTGCTGCATGTGACTTGTAGGAATTATTTCTCTTACAGTATTTAGTTTTTGTAGCTTTCAGAAAGTGTCTGGTCATTTTCACACATACTTGTCTTTTAGTAGGGTAATAGTCTTAATTTAGAGGAATTCTACTGTTATCAGAATAACTATGTGTGTGTGCATATATGCATGTGGATATTAATATCTACATTAACCTGTCAGTGGTATAGTTCAGTTATTTTTTGACAGATTTATTGATTTTGTCTTCTGGAATCACTTTTTTTTTTTTTTTTTTAACTAAAAATTGACACCCATGATCAAATGGGAAAAGTGGATGCTGTAAAAATTGCAATTTTTCAATGATTCTTGTAATTAAGGCTTTTGTATTGACAATTTCGAGGAGCTATGTTGGCAGGAGTGGTCTTTATCATTAGACAATTAAGCAACTGGCTTGAAAAAAATAATGCTGTTTTCAGAAACTGCTATGTGATGTTTGAAAATAAATAGGTCTGAGCGGTTTTCTTACTTTGGTTTTGGTTTTGGCTAATACTCCCAGACATGCTTTGTTTTAGGTAATCTTTGCCTGCTTTGACTGTTAGCATCTGCTATATAGGGGTGTGTAGCGATGTTCAAGCCCATCTGTGATTCTTGCTAGCGCTGCTTGAAGTATTATACAAAGATGGTGTTTAACACTTGGGCCTTCTTAATGGTAGTAATGTGACTGCATGTTTTTTGAGCCTTGCATACCCACAGGAATTAATGCGGACCTTGTCAGAGTTTAAGTCCTCCAAGATTTCCTGCTATTTGTTTTCTTTTCTCTGTAAGTTGTGGGCATCTCTCTAATATTAGGTGAACTTTTCACTGTTGTAAAGAGTCCTGCTTCCCCTGTACCCTGGACCTCTGTTTTGTGACATCTTATTCTAAATTGTTTTGGGGTTATTTTTATATCATTACATTTCATGAAAGGGCAGAGCTCATTCATTTTTAGCTCTGTGATGAACAGCTACACTGGTTATGTAAGTGGACCTAGAATATAAGACAACAGGGGATGTCAGGGAAGTCTGTCTACAAATACGCTGCATAACCAAACTTTTCTAAATGAAATGCTGCAATTCTGCCAGTGAAATAAAGCAGTTGCTGCTGAATACATACTGAAAGACTAGTCATATAATGTTCTTCATTTGTTGAGGTTTCTTTGCATTAATTAAAATTGGGAAAAAAACAAAGTATTTTAATGTGACCTTCATTTGGCATTTGTTTTAACTTTTCTTCTATTTTATTTAATTCTTCCACTTCTGTTGTTCAATTAGTGTTTGACCCCTTTAGCAGAGATTTAAATTAAATGACATTTCAATGCCATCCCATATTTAAAATACTGTGTTAGTTGTGGATCATAAAGGATGATCTTCGTTCTTTAGCTAATTTATTCATTTAACAATTTCCCTCCAGAAGTTCCAGCAGAAGGCTCTGAAGCAAACTAAGCAGAAGAAATCCAAGTCGGCTGAATTTCTGATGGGTGAGCCTTGCTTGATGAGTTATTGCTCATAATTTGTGTAAGGATTAATTAACTAATTACAGACAAATGGCTGTGGGCGAAATTTTGCTCTTGCTTGTCAGGGTGCAATTTGTAATTATTTTAATCATTTATTCTTTCCTTTTTTTTTTTTTTTTAAGAGTTAATTTTAACCTAATTCTGTTTTGGCGACATTTGAGGACGATACACTTGAGTCTTTCAGCAGAGGAATTACTAGAAGGAATTTTCTGCTTGTCATTGAAATACACTGTGCTATAATGTGCTCTTCTGACCTCCTTGTTTTCCTATAGTAAAAGAAGAGAGAGCAGCAATAGAAGGCATTGAAAATCCAGCTTTTAACATCAGCAGCATAGATCTTTCAGCGTATCAGCCTTCAAAAGAGAAAGTTACTACACATGACAAGCCAGATAGCACCCTTGCAGCTCACCAACAAAAACTCCGGCTGCAAGCCCATGCTGAACCAAGAGGTGAGACATCAAACCTGATTAGCCTCAAACGCAGAGGCAGTCATTGTGTTCTCCATTCAACCTGCATGCTTCACGGCCTGTGCTGGGCGTTCCCAACCTGATGTGTCCAGACAAGAGCTCCTGCAAACCCTTCATGGGAAACCCAAAATACTGCTGAAAACATTGGCTGTCTAAATATTTAGAGACCTAGGCTCTGTCTCCATGATCAGGTGACATCCTGCAATGCTGTGCAGGTTGCACAGGGCTCCCTGCTAGTCGAGGGGAGCATAAGAAGCACTTACCCATAATTCAGGTTGGGTTGAGTTGCTTTTTGGAGACACCACAGCTGGTCTGAGCACACAGATGCTGCTCCCTTGCATTGAGTAGTTTTAAACAGCTTACAGATCTATGATTGATTGTTGTCCTTAGGTCTCCCATATGCCCTCAGTCAATCAGCATCTTGCCACTGCTTTGGCTTCGTTATTTTTTTCAGCCAGTGTTGCTCAGATGCTTGGAGCAGGGTTCTGTTTGCTCTGCTTGTCCAGGGGAGTGATCCTAGCTTTTAAGCTCAGCTTTGATGTAGCACCAAAAAGAGTCACTGCCTCAGGAAACAATTTCTATTTATTATTTAGGTTTATTCAAACAAACTATAAGGATCTTCACTGATGTCAGTTTTCCTTTCCAGGGGAAAAGAAATATTTTTATATCTTTTAACCTATTATTTAATTTTTCCATTTTGAATTACTCTTACTGCTCAATGTTACTGTGAATGGTTATTTTTGCTTAGTAATTTGGTGAGGAAAAAAAATTTAAAGACATCTTGTGAGCTATAGGAGTAAAATCTTAGGCCAAGATTTAACCTAAAGCAAAAATACCTGAAGTCAGACTTAAAATCTCTCCTAAGTAGCCATTAAAAACACCCAAGCCCCACCTTATTGGACTGCGTAGTCTCATGAACTTCAAGTGGACTGTGTGCACCATAAATATCCAAATGCACACCCAGGGCCTGAGATCTCCCAAGGTACCAAAGTAACTAGTGTGGTTTTGAAAACTGCTGGTTACCCAACACTTCCCATTAAACTGACGAGCAACAATACTGCTCACTGTGTAACCTTGCTTGCCAGCCCAACTATTAAAATGGGCAAGTGCTGGCTGGTGATCAGAACTTCAAGCATTTGCTTTTAAAACTCTGAACCTTGTTGTGTTAAGATTTTATCCTTGAGGGACTAGAGAGCCCACGGCTTCTAATGGCCCTTGCAAAATTAGGTTTGGTTTTCCATTTGGCCTTCATGTGACTCTGTGCAGCGCCACATTGAGCAGGAATTCTTCGTCTTTCCTTTGCAGCCTGTCAGAACAGTGATTAAGCAGACAAAGGGATTGATTGTTTTTTAATGAAGTAGTCTATCTGGCAAAAAATGAAGTCGGGCTTGCTGGAGACTATCCATGCTTTCAGTCGCCTCTTCAGAAATTCATGAATAGTTCCCTCAAGAAAACAACACATTTTTTTTAAAGCTTGAAATGTGTTTTTAAACACTTTGATTTTTCATCCTAAGTAGCATTTTGCTCAAAAAGTCTTAACAGAATATAATCTTTGTGAAATGAGTAAAAACTGGTACATTTTGCCTGGAATGCAATGCCTTGATACACTGCTAAGTGTTTCTGTAATAGGAAAGGGAAGCTTGCCAAGAGTTGGAAAATTTTGTTTTCCAACACCATGTCTCCCTTCTTGATGTTTTGTTCATCCAGTTCACCAAAAGATCAGTTATTCGCATAGCTCTGCCTCTAAGTCATTCAGCTATTAATAAATAAATAAAAAAGATGATAATTCATTTATGCTATCATAAAAAAAGTCTAGATTGGAAGAGACCTCTAGAGATTAGCTGGTTCACCCTTGCATTAAATTATTCTTAGTCTAACTTATGTCAGGACTTGTTCGGCAGTCACAGGGGCCAGTTTGAATTTATCAAGGGCTGCTAACAAAACAACAGCTTCAAGCCTGTCCTGAAATCTGGGGAGAAAAAAATGAACTAAACCTTCTGGTACCTTGTGAGCTAATTTTTCTCTATTCCCGAGTGTAACGATACTTCATTAAAGAGGGAAAGGAAAAGCCAACTGCATAGGTAAATGCAGTATTACATGAATGTAGTAATATATAAATTGTTGTATTTTGCAGTCCTCAGTGAAACTAGGTCTACAGGCATCTTAACCATTCAGGTGGCAATCTGTTGTTGTCTTGGACTGCCAGAGCTCAAGGGCTCAGTTCCTTGAACCTTCTTTCCTTTCCTTTGCTTCATGTTTGTAGCTATTTTGTATAGTTGCTGTCATTTCAGCACACAGCAAAACCACTGACAATGCTGAAAACTTCCACCATTTTTTAGCACAGGGGAAACTCTCCTGCCTCTCGGCTCTCAAGAGCCACTGTGCAGTTCACAAGAAAGATTTTAGTACAGACATCTCCTTCTTTCGTTTTCCCCTAAGAGTCAAGACTTGCATACCACACTGAAAGCTGTTTCGCTAGGAAGGGGTGACCACATGTATGGCTTGTTGCCCCAAACTTTGCTATGCCAGTCAAATGACAGTTCTTCTACCACTTCATGCCAGGTTTCCTTACCTTAGGGGAAATGCCTGACAAGTACAACAGCACAGCCTGTGTAAGCCAAACATATTTTAGGGCCCTCCATCATGCCTTTCCTCTTTTTCCCCATTTCTTCCCCAGATGCTAATAAAATATTCTTCCTTTTGGTATTTCCTCCCCTCTATAACCATTGGGTGCTTTTCCAGCTCTCAGCCCCCAGGCTTAGGTTCAGTTACTTACTCACTCAGTTGGGAATGGCATTTGTCAATTCTAATGCTCAGTGTTAAACTATACAATCAGAACCTGTTATAACCTTAAGCATAATTATTTAATCGCAGCATTTAGCAGATTACAGGTTGAAAACGCTATATAAACATCAGGCTGGATTTTCAGGCTATGCACTTGAAGGCAGGACATGTAGATGGCATTGCCTTTCTATTATCTTTCCACCCATCGCCCGTGTCATTAATGGCAGTGAATAAATAGCTACAGGGGTTGCTATCATATCCTCCACCTTGCAACAGTGTCACAGCCTGTTCCTCGATCAGCAATTGCTGGAGGGAAGTGTTCTCTAGAAAAACCTCCACCTACATTTGAGATGTCCTCTCACACACTTTCATGCTAAGGATGCCAGGAAGGAGTATGAATAGTCAGCTGTGTATTCCAGACACCTTTAAAACCTGCTCCTGGAATCTGGCTCTGCAGAACATGCATCACTTGGAGATTAAATAGCCAGTGCAGAGGTGCACGATATTACATCTGCCCCCAAACAGCTTAATTCATAGGTATGCTTGTTCTGTATTGACTTTTCCATTCCCATTCCTCCAATAAAAGGCAATGTCTTGAAAAGGAGTTTGTGAACTGACTCTTATTTTCAAGAAACTGATTAAATCTTTTCAGTATTTTTGTTTTGGTTTTGGAGGCTTTTCAACTTTTCAAACCAGATTGGTGCAGACTCTTCTTGTGATTCAAAGTGCAAAGCTTCTGCATTCTTTGCTTGTGGGGTAACTGAGGCAGAACATGAGGCCTTATCTGCAGTCACCCTGCAGTTCCATGATGGAAATAGGAATAAAACTTCTGAAACTCTAGTCCACTGCTCTGTTAGGCTGTTATGTGTCTCACACTGTGTTATTCCCCATGGCAGACAAAATTCCAGATTTTATCATCAGCATCAGTTGTTGTTCAAGAACAGGTCATTGAGTAACTTTTTCTGCTGTATGCTTTCCATCATTGCTTTTATGCTGTGAAGACCCAGTACTGCTGTTAAATGTTATAGTGACCCAGGGGAACTGGCTATTTACTCAGATTAATCTCCTGATTTTTGGCCTGCTAATTGGTTGCAGTGGCTTCTATCCTATTTTCTCAATTCTATACTGACTCTTTGTTGATTGCTCCTATCACCTTCATTTGTTTCACATACTGCTTGTAAAATTAAGGTTGTCTAGCAGCAGCTTTGTCTTTGCCAAACTGTACAATTTACTTGTCTCTGAAAGTACTTGGAGTTTCCTTGTGACTCAATCTGATCAACTTTTCTGCCCTTCCTCCCCTCAGTAAATACTGAATTTACCAGAAATTTTTATGTTAGCTGTCCCAGTGGGAGGTCTAATAGACCAGTTTCCCTGAGAAAAATATTTTAGGTTAGTACACCCAAACCTGGAGTGACAGGAAGCTGTCTCCACCTGTTTCTCAATTGCCAGGTATCTGATCTCAAGTAAGCCAATATCAGTGTTTTTCCTCTTTTCTCCAGAAGAGTTTAAACCCATCAAACTTTTTAGAGCGTGCCCTAGTGTGCAGGCTGGCTTTGTAAAGCCTAGAAAAGGGCTTCCAGGAGGCTGTCATGAAGGAAGGACCAGATCTTCAGGAATATGCTCTTTGCTGATGGTAGAATACGAAGGCAGTTGCTAAACCTCAGATGGATTATGTATGTCACAAGCAACCCCTTAACTTAGGGCTACTGTACTTAGAATTTTATCTGTAAAGCAAATGTTAATCTATTTTAGCATCCAATAAATTTTGTCCTCAGCAGCTGTGATCAGAAAATATGCAAGTGGTTTATATCAATTTGCACTATTTAGTGTTCACTACAGCTACAGAGCTATATGGGTTTGTCCCAGTCCTGAGAAAAGCCCTGTGGAATGGCACTGTTCACATTTCTACAAGACAGGCAAAATTTCCAGCTCAACCATACGGAGGGAATATATGTCAGAACAAATTAGACTGATCTTTTTTTGGTGCTGACCACACATGCAAGCTACAGAATCCAGGCATGGGGCTTTTTGACCACTCTCCCACTACATGGTCTGCCTAGCGCCTGATGGTTGCATAGACACCTTTGGATGCTCTGTGGCTTTTGCATGGAAGATGAAAGAAAGACTGATTGCATTCTCCTGTAGCCTGTGCACTTGTGAAAAGGCTAGAGGCAGTTTGACCCTGACTGTTTATGATTCAAGTTAAAATTGTCTCCAGATGACAAGTGCTCATTCTTTTCCCTATCATCTCCCAATGCACAAATCTTTTTTTCAAAACTAGATTATTTCCTAAAATCAAAAGCTCTAATTAATTGTACCATTTTTATCTGCAACAGGCACTGTTAACATCTCGTATCATGCTCCAATAAATTTGCCCACAGAGATTAACAACCTTTGGGGGAGAGTGGGGAAGTAAGCTCTTTTGACTGAAGACCAGAAACTATTCTTCTAATTAGCCAAGGTAAAGCATGGCATTAACATGGCTCTACTGATTCTGAGAGCCAATTAGTGTGTCTATGTGGTGCTCTGCTGCATCTTCTCCTAGCTGCAGAGCTAGGTTGGAAGTATCCAACATGGTGCCGTGTGCATCCTATGGGGAAAATCCCACTGTAAAGTAGAGCAGTTCTGCTCCTTATCAAAAGCCAAAGTAGTGAGAACTGTTTGCTAAAGAATGTATAGTGCAAAAGGTAGTTTGACTGTGGCCTGGAAATATCAACCCTTTCTTGCTCTAGAGTGTAACAGAGTGAGGACTTAGACCTGGAAATACGTGGACAAAAAAAACCAACTTTGTGAAGGAACTGTATGGAATATCAACTTGATAAAAAATATCAGCAAGTACATTGAATTCAGTCAGTTTATAGAGAATAGAATCATAGAATAGTTTGTGTTGGAAGGGACCTTCCAAGGTCATTGACTCCAACCACTCCTGCAATGAACAGGTACATCTTAAACTAGATGAGGTTGCCCAGAGCCACATCCAGCCTGTCCTTGAATGTCCCTAGGGATGGCGCATCCAGGACTCCTCTGGCAATGAAGTGGAAGCTGAAGCTTTTTGAACTTTTTTTTTTTTTTTATATTTTAGTTTAATTTCAAATAAATGATAAGTGCTCAATGGAGAGACAGTAAACACAGATGAAAAAACAGGCATCTGCTGAAAACTTGCTTTTGTGCTGCACGTGAAGGAAATTGAAGCTTGTAACACTGGCTATTTGGGTTGAGAAAAATTTGCATAAGGCATGTGACCAGAAATACAAATCAAAACCATGCCCTTTTTTTCTTAAACAGTGGCAAAGTTTATATCTAATAATTCAAGTTCTGTGTATGTGGTTCCATGCTTTCCGATTCCAACAGAGACTTGAAATGGAAATGCCAAACCCGGTATGCAGGGCATGATGGATCACCATGTATGCATAGGAATAAAAGGGTTGTCATTGGAAGTAATTTTGCGTTGAATTACACAATGTGTAATCCAATTGAAATCAGCAGAACGGCACAAGGTGTAATGTAGTGTGCAAAATGTGATCCATTGCATGCAATTTCAACAGGGATACTGTACCACTCATCTAAGTAATGTGCTAAAATTGAATTTGTGAAAGGTAGGGGGAGAAGAATTGTGAAGAATGGATGCATTTTATAATCGGGGAAATACTCTTTCAGAAGGTGACTGAATATATGTTTTTAAGGCTAATTTATTACACTTGGAGATTGTTTGCTTCATGATAGCACTGTTGGGCCCTTGAAATTCAGCAAGTTCCCTCTGTGGAATACTGCGGGACTAGACGAGCCTGCCAGCCTGGGAGCACTCAGTATCCATTTCCCCCATTGACATGTGTTACATTATCTAATAGCATTCCTAAATGAACTCCATCATCATCATCAAATCTTTTTCTCACGCCTTCGACCAACAGTGTTTCCCCAGGAAAAGCAGCAGGTCTCACACTGGTGTCCCTGGGTCCAGGGCCTCTGTTGCCTGCAGGGAAAAACAAGAGTAAGGAAAAAAAGCCTAATTCCCATGCTGTACCTTTGCTTAAACAGCAGCAAATGTAGTAAGTCATGCCGGGGCAGCGTACGCGGGTGGTGGTGCTGGTGGGGAAGTGGGTGCCTTGAGTATGACGCAGAGTGTTTCAAGTGTCAGGGAAGGGTGCAGCACGGTCTGCGCTGCTAAGATTCATGAACGGCCCCTTGCCAGGGTCCTGTCAAAGCTGACAAGTGAGTTTATTCAAGGCTTGCAATATAAACATAAGACACAGTTATGTGGTTTACTCATTACCTACGATCTCCATTGAGGTTAAGGAAAATGACATATGATACCCTTAAAACTTTTCTAAAACTGAGACGTTGCCTGGTGATGGTAGTTTTTAACAAGCTGTTATTTTCAAGGTCTAATTTACTGTCCAGTCAGTTGCCTAATGTTCTTCAGTTTGAGGATGCCATTAATGTGCAATTTTTCATTGAGTTCTGCTTGGTACACATGTAAAACACTCTACCCCCTCCCCAACATGTATTTGGTTACTATCTGTAATAACACTGTTGCTTCCCAGCAATCTTAATTTAGATCTACAGCTAAAATAATATAGATAATATCTATACTTATCATATAGATGATAATGTAAGATGTAAATATAACTCAGTGATGATATGTCTTAAGGTATTCAGCTTCTATGTGCAACCTAGATCAGCCTATGCAAACTTAATTACAGGAATTTCTAATAGCCACAAGCTGAGGTAAATGTAACAGATATCATGGTACAGCAATGGTAATTATAAATACAAACGAAAAATATAACTTCTGGTTAACTCTTCATAATTCTTTATTTCTTTTTATTGAAAAAATAAGAATGGACAACTAACATTTTCTTGGATGTTTTGTGGGTTATATATCAATTCACTATATTTTTCAAAACTAAAGTGATTTTTTAACATCTTAATTCAATTAGATATAATGGAGTAAGCCCAAAAGTTTGATCTTCTCAAAGTTGCAAACTTTCTTAAATTTTTTCCAGTTTTAAGTTATTGTTTAATCAACTAAAAGCATATAAATTCTTTGGAAATACAGCCAGTTTTTCACTGTGCAGGAACTCTCCTCACTGTTAATGCAGTTTGGGTTGATGATTTTTGTTTTTTTCTTTTCTCTTCTGCATTCTGTGAGATTTTTGTTGGTTTTAATGGGGCAGGCTTCTTTCTCCATTCTTATGCTTTGTTTTGTAGTTCTTTATAGACTTTTTTTTTTCCTCAAAATGCAGATTAGAAGCAAATGCCTGTATCTACAAAGAAGCAACTTACAGATATCAAATTTTGTCAATGTAGGTACTGAATCATGAAAATAAATGAGCAGGAGTCCTAGTCACAGACCCATCATGTTTTGAGGAAAGGTGAGTAAGTGAAGCAGCTGGAAATGCAGGAAGTGGGATCGTTCTCTCCAATTCCTCCTCAGTCCAAGCCTTAGTGCTTGTTGGCCAAGTTGAGGTGGGCACCTCTTCTAGAGGGGATTCAGGTCTGACTCCAGAATGCTGCTTTGCCTCATGTGGTCACATGCACTTAAAAAGAAACCAGGAAATATGTTAGCGCAGAACCTTATGTTTGGGCTGTCCAAAGGGCCTTATCTGGAAAGTAAAATGAAAACTATCTCTAGCAAATTAGTTCAATTCTGTTGAATGGATACAGTGAGTATTTGCCATCATGTTCACTATCAGGAACTGCTGCTGAAATCAGTCTTTTAAGACAGTTGTATGCAAAGGAGGACAACCCTTTTCTGTTTCTGACTGAATCGGTATGTATCAAAATGCTGCCTCAGACCGGAATTTCATCTTTTCAAAATGCCTCTGTCTTACTCTTACCTTAAGCAAAAGGTTTTTATGAGTTGCCTTATTAATGCCCAGTAATGTTCTACTAAGTCGTTGGTACACATGTGTTGACCACACTGCCGCCTGAAAAAGGCGAACTATTATTTAATAAGGCAAGTTTCTCAGACCATAATCTGCATTCTGTTTTCTAATGAAAGCTGGCTCATGCATTTTTGCTTATATCCCTATCACATCAGCATCACTCTGAAAACAAGCACCAGTAAATCCCTATTCAAGTTTTTAGTAATCAGTCACCTGGTTGTTAATAATTTCTTCATTTTCTCATTGGTCAGGAGGCACTTAAGTCAAGCAGAGCTATGTCTATTATTTCATTAAAGTAAAAACCTAGATCAGTAGTACAATGTGAATTGAATAATTGCTTGTTATCCAAATTCTGTGTTGTACTCTTTATGTGATGTTGACAGGGGCTACCTGATCACTTTGTGCAGCAGTAGATTAGAAATGCAGCTTAGTCATGTAATTTCTGTGGTACTCTCAGGACATAGACTATATAATTGACTACAGACAGCTTAAAAGCCATCTTGGAGTTTCATCCAGTCCTAGTAATATGTGTGTAGTCCCATGGGCTGCATCTAAGGATCATGCTAATTTTATTAGCAACTCCTCTTGCTTTAATTAAACTGTATAAATTCCCAACTGGTCACTGTTGTGCCAACACCTTTCCTTCAATTTTTATTTTAATGTATAGATAATCTGTGGTTTTGGACTTCGATTCTGAATTATCCATTGTGTTTTCCACGTGAAATAACAGAATTTTTAGGGGTGAATAGGGTTTCAATTTGAGTTAATGGATTTGAGTGAACCTCTGGATCAAAGAAAGACCTGCTTTTCTGAAGCTGGCCAGTTCTTAGTAGGAGCAGATATTCAAAGCAACTTGCTGTCCGAAAGCACCAAGCTAAACGCATGCTGTTCAAAATACCTGCAAGCAAGCTCTGCATTAACATTTGCTATGTATATACCACAAAGCAGAGGGATGTGAATTCCTTAGCGGACTGTTAATTTACATGTTATACACTTTCAAATATTTCCAAAAGCAAATGTGAAATGATTAGTAATCCGTTCATGTGCTCACAAAATGTTATTAGAAAAATGCCTTGGGCAGTATGTTATGCTGACTAAAATTGATAATTTTGTATTTTAAAACTAAAGCAACTGCTCCTGCCCCAAACAAGTCTCAGGACCTACCCAGAGCCCAGGCTTCCTGGTCACAGCAGTTCTCAAGGTGTATATTGAACTGAGGGGGGAAGAGGCCAACACCACCTCCCGCACCAAGAGCCGTGGTCTAAGGTTTGCAGCGATTTTGACTCTTCAGAAAGCCCCACTGAAAGTCTTCTGTGGACTCCTGCAGTTTAAACTGATTTATCTATAAAATCACCTTAAGGAGGTGATTCTGGCATTTACCGCTCGTTCTACCTATGCAAGTTTTAAAGTATGTATGTTGCTCTGGAGAAATCAAACCTGGTTTTTCTTTTTACTTCTGCATAATTTTCTGTCTTTATCTGTGTGCAGTTCTGACTGACTCAAAGTCCTGGACAAAATATCTCATGGTCCTCAAAGACAGGTTGAGGTTGTTCTTTCCTTTCTTTTTTCTTTTTTTGTTAAAGTCCAAAGAGCAAGCTGTTTAATGGCATTTGTCAATGTATCTCTTTCTTCAATAATGGTTTCCATGCCTCACAGACTCAAATATAACATGTCACTTCCTCCTAAATGCCAATTATTCTGTCTGGAAGTGCTGTCCAAAAGTCTAATCCTCAGAGTTTCACACCAGATCCCCAGAATAAAGAATATGGGGCATTAAAATTCAATAAAAGCTGTTGTGCTATTAAGACTATACACAAAGCCTATGCACTTGCTGAATATTGCCTGTATGGCTGCAACATACTTTCCAGCAATTTACATTTACAACTATGAAGTAATTGAATAAAGAAATGCATCATTATTTTCTTTTTTAGCACATAGGCGAATTATTTTGCCAACATGTGAAGGGGTGTTCATATAACATCACGGTGCTTTGTGCTAGAGAAAAACAATTACAGTGAATAAGGTAGAATGGCTTTGTTATTGCAGTACATAAGACTTTGATTACGTACTGCCAAGATTCATACCAGCCTAGTAGTTGTTGACAGATAAAGTAACAAAAATGAAACTCATTTATTTTTTCTTTATTGAGACCTCAAGGTAAAGCAAATTTTCAGTTCTTGTACTTACTACATTGCAGGAACAGAGACTGACAGTCAAAATGTGCCAGTCCAGAAATATAAATTAAACCTAGTTTCATATCAAAGTTTCATTTAGTCTCTGAAAAGGAGCTGCTGCTTGGATTGTTTTTGATCCAAAACCAAATACACTGCAGAGTACTGTAGTGTATCTTGGATGAATTGAATCCCTTGTACTTTAAGTTCTTATGCATTTTCCAGGGTATAGATTTATGTCTATCTAACCAATTTTAAAATTTGTTATGGACTTGATTATTTCACTTTCAGTCTCTTCAGTGATAATTTACGGTGTTTATAAACCAAATGAATGTGAGGATGTTCTTAATAAAGTGTAGCACTTTTGCTAAAAGAAGGATACCTTTTGAGGAAAAAGCCCTTCCTCCTTCCTTGTGCAAAGAAAATTATTTTGGCTTTTACAGAGAGTTCCTCTAGGCAGCTGGAATGCTGCATTATTCCTTTATAAGTCTAACAAATGACTTTTGTTTGTAAACTTGATTAGCTTCTAAAAAGCAGATAAAACTAGCTGTTGAAATGGAAGTGCTAAAATGAATGGTTTTATCCCATCAAAATCATCTCGTAGTTACCTAACCCAACTGAACATAATTGCTGTTCAGATTAATGAGGCAGTATTGTAGTATCTCCTCTGTAGTTAAACACTTATATGGTTGAATACAGTATTAAAGATGCACCAGACGTTGAAACCTCAGTGGTGAAATTTAAAACTGTTGAAATTGGAGGGGTCAGCTGTGAAACACAAATTCCTCTGCAACATGGTAATTCACTTGTACTTGTTTCAAGAATAATTTGGCTTACACTGGGGATGCTGCATTTCTTTAAATTTTCTTATCATTCCATCATCTAAATTTGAGAAATTTTCTCATTAGTTCCTGAGCAAAAGTAACATAAAGTGCACTTGTTTCCAGAATTACCTTTTCTGACCTTTCACAAGATGATAATTGCAGTACTAGTAGGCTTAGAGGACTTGTTTAAAAAAATTAAGCTTATAAAGTAGCAAAAAATGCCCCTTTACTTGCTGGTGTCGATTTCAAAATTAACATTTTGGTTCATGTGCTTCTAATAATCGCTGACCCTTACTTCATGTGCTTTCCACAGGAAATGAATACAGCAGAAATTACTTTGACCTGTTGATGGATGAGGAAATAAACCCAAGGCAGTGTGGGATGGAGGTCAGTGAAGAAGGTGAGGCAGAATTAAGTATGCAATTTTGGTGTCAGAATATTCTTTTCCATTCATAAAAATGAGGTGACAGAGATCACATATGCAGTTCTATTTAAATATTGAGGTTTACAATTTAAATTATAAGCCTTAACCGCTCTGAACAAGATAGGCAGTATACATAGTCTTTGATCAAGGACAGTGAGTTAACGGACGGGTAAAAGTGAGGCTGTGCTGTGTTCACTTCATTACCATAGCAAAATGAAGCTTGCTCAGAGAACATTGTCTGCACCATGTTCTCTTTAATTAACGAAGTTAGGCCAGAGCTGAGTACTAAGCTCTAGCTTTTTTTGCAACCCAGCTCCCAAAGGCCTCCTTAAAGAACAATTTTTGCACTCCGCTGAAAGTGCATTTGCCTAACAGAAGGAAACCCCAGAGTCTGCAACAGCTCCCAGCACATGAGGAGGCTTCTTCGGATTTCTTTTTGCCCATTTAGCAAAGGTGTTTAGCTTTGCTGTCTGTGGGCGATAGTGAGGATTGGAGGGTGTGACTTTGCTGAGCTGGAAGAAGTTATGCATAGGTATGAGAAAGATTAACCAGGAGGTATTGTGTAGCGGAGGAAATTCTTTCGCTGTCATGGCTTTCAGATAAAAAAGCAGGTGGGAACGGGTCTGCCTGAATTTGCATGGACTTAAGTAAGAACATCATCGCAGTAATGAAGTGCTTAGCTATGCACTGAGTGCTTTGGCCCAGCTTCTTTTGTTAAGCACTAACAAGCTGATAGCACGCAAGACCCAGATTTCCTCTGTTACTTTCATAGGGCTTCACTTTTTTAAACCTTGTACTATTTATACTGCAGAAATTCTTGAAACACATAGTTGTAAGTCAAATCTAAAGAAACTTGTCTAGTGTAAAGAATCTCTGGAAATCATGACAAACTTTGAGTAGGTAAGGAGGTTTAAACTTTTGAGGTAGAAACTCGTGTGACTGAGAAAAATAGGCTCTGATGCACGTCAGTAACTTGAATTTCTGTGTCCTGGAGAAAAAAAGCAGGGTTTTTCAAGAGTGAATTAGAACTAACTTCTAAACCCTATATTTCCCCATTTTCTACGCAGGACAGCAATGAAGCCAACTTCTGGCTCAGACTGTCTAAATGAAAGATTTTTTTTTTTTCTGTTGGTACTGCCTTGCTTCATCTTATGAATAGATTTCATGAGTCATGATCTGCTTCATAAGCAGAAAATGAAAAGCAGATTACATTTCTGTAACTACATGTGTGCTTAAAACCATGTACAGATAGAGTGGTGACATAAGGGATATAGGGAAGTACAGTTTTCTGTGGGAGAAGATGTTCTTTTGTCTGTGTTGAAGGGGTGCAATACATAGTTACCCTTATTTTATAAGGGTATAAATATATATAAAATATATTATATAAAATATATTTTATAAGGGTATATATATAAAAAACCTGAAAGCCCTGAGAAAGTCCATAACTCTATCAGTTTCTGGGAGTGGGGATGGAGAGGTGTTTCTAGGCACTTGCCTAAAGGCTAGACATGAGATCCAGATGTGAAAAGCTGTCCTATGGTGTTTCTCCTTTTTCTCCCCAGCAAAATTGTCACCCAAAGGTTGGGATAGCACTTGTTTATTAAAGGTCTGTTAACAATGGTGCTGGCCTCAGTTTGGTTGTATTGACATCTGCGGAGCAGTTGTAATGTTATATTTTCCAAAAAGAGCTAAATTTATCTGCCAAAAGAAACGCTTCAACCTTGGAGATATTCAAGAATTGTCTGAACATGGTCCTGGGCAACTTGGCTGCATGTAGCTCTTTTTGACCATGGGGATTGGACTAGATGACTTCCAGAGGTCTCTTCCCACCTCAACCAGTCTGATTTAGTGATACTCACAAACTAGGCTCATTATTTGGTTTCCATTTCTTTGCAGAAGTGTTAAATAAATGAAATTACATTTGCATGCAGTGGACGGAGTTAAAACGGTAGTCAGAACTGAAGTCTGGTGCTACGTGTTCATCTCCTGATTGGAAACTGTATTTGTTTACTTCTTTCCAGCTAGCAGCTTGCTATTAACAAGGCAAAATCAGAACAAGATGGAGAAATCAGGACATACTTCAAAGTTACCCTCTTGTTATGACTTAGGCAAGTTAGACCCAATGCCCAAAGACAATAGGTGATGAAAAGCAAATCTTCAGCCACTAACTCCATTATAGAAAGTTAAATAGAATTTTAATGTGTTCATCGTATGGGATTCTATAATGGGTTATTCTGTGGGAATGAAGATATTGGTAATTATCTTTTCTATCTTTGATAAATTAAATTTATTCTGGAAATTTGAGCTGATAATGCCCTGAGAACAAACACCACCTCACTATAAATTTGCTTCCCCCCTTACCGAGGGAACATTTCGTAACGTAAATGATTCTGTACTTGCCGAAGAGATTTGCAGAAGCCTCCCTCTCTGAATGTTCAGTATAACTGCAACACTCAGCTTTGAAATTTCAGGGTAAAGGAAGCTTATTCTTTGATATTGTATCAGGCACTTAAAAAGAGCCACATAGGGCTGCTTGTAGCTGTATTTCAATTCACCTACCATGTATTTGTTTTTCTGTCTTACTTGCCTGTCTCCACTGACAACTTAGAGAAGCCAGGGTCTGGAAGATCTGGACAGTCTCAACTGAGAATTTCCCTTGAATACACACACTTGAAGTGATTTTTTTAGGTGTCATGGAAGAAGCTATGTGTCTGTATGTCCCTTGGTCCTTTTTAAAATCTGTAGATGTTACTAGGAATTTGAATGACTGACCAGCCAAGAATCTAAAATTCGTAGCATGCTGTAATGACTACTCATAATAGAGTGCATTAGTATTATGGACAACAAGGTAAAATTTCTAATAAAGATCCAGAATGACATTAAAGAAGAAATTAGATACTTTGACTTTTATTAAGAGTCAAATGGAATTGATCTGGTAATTTGAATATAAATGATGATTTCAACTAGTCTATTAGCAGTTTTAGTAAACCATTTTAAGTTCAGATCCAGTTATACCTCATAATTTAAAAATATATGATTATATATTTTTATTTTAAACTGTTTCAGGACTCAGAAGAAAATGAAAATCACCTCTGATGAAGCTATCACTGTGAAAACTATTTTAAAGCATCAAATGGTTTACTAGGTTTTGTGCTTTTATAATAAAAAATAAAAGTTAAAAGAGTGTTTCTTGAAATACTAATGGAAGAAACAATCGATAATTTTCTGTTCTTTTGGTTTTTATTTTAAGATCCTGTGAAATTTGATGAGCAAATCCTCTATGGTAAACTGATGAAGCTTCTAGATGAAGAAAACATAGCGCTGGACTTACAAGGTAAATAGCAAACGTTTGCATAAAGAAAACTAAAACTCTTGAGTCTGGATGTGGGGAGGAGAGTGGGTAATCTATCCCATTGAACTCAGAACCAAAAAGGACACTGATTTTAATGTGAGCCTGTAAGATCTTTTTTTGCCCAAATGTTTTTGTTTTGATTCATGTTTGTGTGGTTTTAAGTATCACTTAAGTGAACGCTTTCTCTTGGCTACTTAATTGCATGTTGAAATCTACTCCTATGAAAGAAGACTGGAAATATCATTGCTAATGTGCTCAAAGCTAGAAATCTAAATTATTATTTAAGTTCATAAATGGTTGGATCATTTGTCAGATGCATGGTTCACATCACATACTGTTTGAGGTTATCTACTTGAGGATTTACACTAACAGGTAAGAAAATATTTTCTGCTGCTTTGTTATAAAATATTAATTGATGTTGCATCTGCATTAAAAACAACAAAGTGTGAGAGAAGAGATTTCTTTACCTCAAGCCAACAGCCTTTTTTTGGATTCACTTTTTTTAAGGGCATTATTTAACACCCAGCTGATTCATGAGACTGTCTCCCACCACAGCCTTTAGAAAAGATGCATGCCTGCTGCTCTCCTCTGGTTAATCCTAGGAGAAATAACATCTGAGCAAGCCCTGGCTCAGTGATGTCTTTATATTTTTGCAGCCCCACCCCTCCTTTTTCAGCAAGTCTTTGGTGCAAATATATTCTCCGGGTTGTTGTGGGATTTTTTGGTTGGTTGGTTGGGTTTTGGGTGGGTTTTTTTTTTTTTGTTTTGTTTTGGTTTTTATCTCTATGAGGTTTCCTGTTATACGTCAGTTATGTTCAGGACCTACTCTGTCAGAGAGACAGAGTGGACAGTTGCCTACATCACTGGAGCTCCAGAAGCTGCAACATGTTTTATAACTGTTTAGTTTGTGAGCAACTTTATTCTAGAAGAGGCAAATACTTTTATTCGCGTAGGTTTGCAAAATCCCTTGAACTGGCACTGGTCATATAAGTACTGTCTTTGAAACCTGTTTTGCCCCATTTTAAATGCAGGGAATAAAAAAGTACAACCATCACCAAATTCCCAGGTAAATTCATGTAGACACCTTAAGCAAAATTCTTTAACTAATTATTAGTAAGCTTTCTATTTTTGTATGTTAAGTTAAAGCTCTGTGTTGCTGAGAGAGATTATAGCAATGCCGCTTTTATGCTGCAGCAGCATAGATTAAAATAAAATCATGTTTGGCTGTGAAGTCAACCTTACTTCTATAGGAAAGATTGACATGCGGTGTCTATCTGTGCTACTTATGTAGTCCCTGTTTACCAGTATTTATAGCATTTTATTTTCCTTAATAACCCTGTATGATGAAGGAAAATGTGATGTCATTTTACAGGCTCCCCCAGGATGGGGTCTAGTACCTTTTCCATTAGCTTTCAGAAAGATAGCTTCTGGGGCTCTCCCAAAGTTGTGGGAGAGAGAAGCACCTCTGGGTAGTGGTTCAGTCCACCTCATACAGACATCTCTTATCTGATTAGACAAATTGTGCCCTGGAAGCAGTTCTTCTCTTTCCTTTGGGTCTAGAAGGTTCTTGGATAGCTCACTTAGACTTGTCCATCATTTTTGCATGGCTAAAAGCAAGTGAGCCAAATTGTACCATGAATACTTGTCTACTTGTGAGCAAAGGAACCAGGGAATAAAGGGAAAGCTTTCCCCATATGTCAATACTTACTCTTTCCTTCAGTTAGGTGCCCTAAAACTTCATAACAAATAACATTAATGAACATTGTTAAGATGAACAAACAGATGCTTTACAGAAGATAATAGAAAATAATATATTTAGAGAGAAATCTGGTTTCACGGATTTCCTCAAATGTTTATAATATAAATTCACCAGGTATGTTTGAACTAAAAATGTCTTTTTCTCCAACTGCTTTTATCAAACCCCCATGAGAGGCAGAATGCTGTTATTACTGTTAGGCTATGTGGGTGAGAGGCATCCAAAGCCATTTGAATGTACATAGTGAACTCTGCGGATGGTGATCTTGCGCTGAGGCTGCCAAGGTTGCTGAGCTGCCAGTTCACTGATTCAATTCAAGGGCAAGCAAATGCATTAACACGTATGTCTTGCATGTCAGAGCCCCCCATGTAGGCATGAAGGCAGCAAGTGATGGAGACACCGCAGACTGCTGCTGTCTTGTGTCTTGGGCCTCAGTGATTTTATTTCTTAAAAGTGCCACAATGGGTATCAGAGCTGGTCCTATGGGTGAATATTATGCCCTGTCCTACCTGAATTTTTCACTTGTCTTGGCTTGGGTGAATAAAACCCAGAAAAAAACAAGGTTTTTCCTGAGAAAGTGAGGCTTCTGCAGTCTCTACCTCTGCGTGTGTATATCAGGTTGTATTTATTTCTACGTATGTTTCTCCCTCCCAATTTTTGAACCTGTTGTTCACTTCCAATGCCCTTGATGTTTTTTTTTTAACAGAGAACAAATCTCACAGGTCTGAAATCCCTACCAGTTCTATGAAAGTGGGTAGCTGAACAGAGCAGACAAGCATTATTAATGTCTCCACTGAGGGAAAGCTAATATGGGAGTTTGACCCTTATTAGACATCAGAAAATCCATAGAAAACTAGGATTCATTTGGTTCCACTCTTACAGAACTGCTTCTTTTCTTCATTTGACCACTGAGCTGAAAAATCACATAGTCATACAGTCCTAATTAATGGATCATCCCCAAAGGAAAGAAAAGAACATGGCTCAGAATTTATATAATTGCATATTTAAAGCATTTTGCTGCTGAGTAACGTGTTGGTCACTCTTGTGTTATGTGTTAGTTCATGTTATATAGCAACTTAAAAGGCAACAGTGTTTTTTTAGAGAAGATGTAGACCAAACATCTCTCAAACAATGTAAGATTGTGATCCATGTGCACCTAAAGTGGTGCTAGGTGAACACCATTAAAAATATTTTTGATTATATTACTTCTTGGTAACAACCAAAAAATTGAAGTGCTATGGTTTGCAGCATTTTCGTTGTCTGAAACTGATGTGTGAGCCTTTGGTGATGTAGTTTTTTTTAACTACAATTTATACAGAGTCTTCTAGAACAAAGCAGCCAAAGTGCATCTTCCATGTGAAGTTTATAGCTACTTTATACATTCAAACCCATGCTGAGGTCTACTCTGCTGGTAAACCTACCCTTTAAATTCTCATTTCAGCATATTAAACCATTACTGCTTAAATGCAGGAGTAAATGAAGATACAAACAGCCAAGTTAATACTGGAAAGATTCTTTTAATTACAGCACAGCATCTGCAAATGCAGGTTGTGCTAAGAAGTGATTTAAACTACACTGAAAGTATGATTTGAAGTGTTAAGTACAGCCGAGGCAATGAAAAGTTTGACGCAGATGCTAACAACTTAGAGCTGCCAGTTTTTTATTAGGTTATCAATCTACCAATGAATTTCCTCTTAAATTTTCAGCCATTTGTCCCGTGTGTACAGAGTAGTAACATTTTTAATACAATGGCTACTTTTGTACAGCAGGGACATGGAGGCTGTGTTTTGGTCAAGTACTGCTCCAGGATGGCAGCTCAAGCCTCTAACCTGTGTGTCAGTTCAGACAAGGAGCAACCTGGCTGTGACAGAGTTTCAGAGGTTTCTTTGCAAAGCCAGCATAGAAGCAATAAACCAGCTGAATAGTCCTTTACCATTCCACTAGCCTTCCAGTATCTGAAAGGGGCCTATGAGAATGCTTGGAGGGACTCTTCATTAGGGACTGTAGTGACAGGACAAGGGGTAATGGGTTAAAACTTAAATGGGGAAGTTTAGATTGGATATAAGGAAGAAATTCTTTAAGGGTGGTGAGGCACTGGAATGAGTTGCCCAGGGAAGTTGTGAGTGCTCCATCCCTGGCAGTGTTCAAGGGCAGGTTGGATGAAGTTTTGAGTGGCATGGTTTAGTGTGAGGTGTCCCTGCCCATGGCAGAAGAGTTGTAACTAGATGATTTTAAGGTCATTTCCAAGCCTAACTATTCTATGATTCTACCCTCCCTGTCTTTAGTTCATTCAAAAATGAAAATTTTCCAATTGTGCTTAAATGAGCATATGTATCTTTTTGTCAAATACTTATAAAATTTGAATCATAATTTCTCTGTGTTTTTAGCAGTTATTTCACTTGAAAAGTTTTTTGAAATTGTTCTTTCTCTTCTTTTGCTCTTTTTCCACAAAACGTGTGCTAATGATCCCAGTGTCTTCCACCAAAACTGAGTTCACTTGATTTGATTCCTCACAGAAATGATAAACACAAAAAAAGAAAAAGGATATTTTGATGAATCACTGCATGGTCACCTTTGTGAACCAAATGTTTTAACTCTTTTTGATATACAATGACTATCTCTGTACACCCAGGATAGGAATGTGCGGTCTTCCTAGGATATAAACTAGCACTGCTCCTGTGAAATCAGTAAGCAGCTGATTTGTACCAGCTGAGCATATGGCCTGCTGTGTGCAACGCAGCACTGAGTAGGAACAAGTGGTGCTGCATCTTCTGCTTTTGGCAATGTTTCATTTTCCAGCACTTCCTGGATTTTCTCTCTGCTAGCCAAATCCTTAATCTTACAGTAAATTCAAATGTAAATATTGTTTTGTTTTTGCAGTTAATAGTTGTAGGTCAAATCACTTTTCATTAGGCTTGTAAAATGCTACATGAAGAGATTGTGTACCCTCAGGTAATGGTTTGGGTTGTTTATATCTACTGTACACTTCCCCCAACATGATTTTGAATTGTATCCTGTTGTAATTAAATAAAAGAAACACCCTACTTCCTGTGTGTTGGTGGCACTGAGATGATTTAAGTACTCAGGAGGCTCAACAATTAAAGTCATTACACAATGAGTAGTGAGCAAAACTGAAAATGTTAATAGCCTTAGTTTTATCTTTCCTTTTCTGGTCTTCATTAGAAAACGAGAGACTTCAAAGGGTAGTGAGGAGAAAAAAAAAATCAACTTTTAACTGCTTTCATGTTTTAAGGATGTACAAAGAGAAAAGCAAATAACTTGATATGGCAGTTTCTTTCAGGAAAAGGCACAAAGAACTATAAAAACTAGCACAGAAATATAAGGCAAGGAATGTGAACAACCAGTCCCCATTCCAGGACAAAAGTCAAATGTAGACAACCTAGTATCTGTCATTTCTTAGTGACCCTAATGTGGAGAAATGAGGAAAAAGTAGATGTCCATTGTCTATGACCCAAACTAGTAGTAGTTTTGTAATCAATAAGAAGATCAAGTTTTCGTTTTTTTTTTTTTTTTTTTTTTCCTTTAGTGTAGTAAGACAAATTAAACTGAAAAAAGGATACAGCTTTTCTTTAAGATTAACTTTATGAATGGGATTTCTTTTTGTTTATGTACACCCGTACCCTTTGGTTCTGCATAAGTCACTGCAATGAAATCAAGGTAGTGATGTGGGTGAGAGCAGAACTGGACCTAAACAGACAGGAGTTGAGTGCACGCACCTAGAGGAGGAATCTGATCCTCTAGGGTGAAAAGAAGAAAAATGAAATGTTCACTGTAGCTCCACCTAAAACTCCCTTTCAATTGTAGTTATTCCTCCTCTTCCTCAGGAGTGAAAGTCAAAAGTTGTTCTGAATCCCAACTCCTCTAAGACTTACAGGGGAGCAGTGTGACCATAGAAATGCAGAGCACCCTTTTAAAAGCTATTTAACGAACAAACTGCATGTGCTAAATTTGTACCTATATGTAGCTGTTCCCCTTGAGGACAGTTTTTCTGGTAATGGCACTTGAAACCAACCAGTTGTTCTACTACTGTTATTTATTACTGTTCATTGTATGGCATGAATGGTTGTCTTAAAATGTTGGTGGGCCAAACATGTTAACTGAGAAGGTACTAGCCAGTGAGTAAATTCCCATTTGTTCAGAAATAATCTGCCACTTTTGTTTCAAACAGCCAGTGTTGCCAGTGAGGATTTTCCAGACTCGGTGACGCCTGTCAACTCCAGTAACGCACATGACCTTCACAGGGAGCTTGAAGATGAAGAGATTCCTTCATATATCGAACAGTTTGAGAGAGATGTTCAGGATGACATAATTCTGCTTGGCAGCTTTTCACTGGAACAGGTCAGAGTTAAGAACTATGAGACAATTTTATCACTTGCTTCATAACATGATGCTGGCTTGTTAACCTTGTACACTCCAATTCTATTTTGCTTCCTGGCAATACACATATTGAAAGGGAAAAAGACAAACCATGTCGCTGGCTTGCGATATGTGACTGACACTTTGCTAAGTTAACGACAGGGCCTTTATCTTTGTCTCCATTTCACTGTGCATAAAAATAGATTGCCTTCATTGCTTAAATAGTGGAATATCTCTGACTGCTCCATAGTAAGTATTGCAATTGAGTTTCAATCAAGTGCCTAAACTTAGGACATCTCTCTCTGACAAATTTAACAGAAGCTTATTTGTCTATCAGTGAGAAAATTCGGATTGGAGCCCAGGAAGGATTTATGTAGCATATTCATTTTACAGAGGATAAGATTATTACCAAATTATAAATCTGTTGTGGTTTTTTGTGTTACAAAGCTTCTTTTGGTTTTCCTTTTGTCATTTCATAGTGTAAAGGGACAAGGTGAAGTTCGTATTGACAAAGGCACAAGTTTTCAGGGCTGAAATGATACTTGTGGGCACCTAACTACCATTTGTCCTTTGTCCCTTTGAAAAATCTCATACCATGAGTAGGGGACAGAAAGAGAGATTAATTGATGAATCTATCATTTTTAATTAGGAACATGAGAACAGCGAACTGGCTCTGATGGGCTTAAAATAGGTTATCCGATGACTGGATGGTGATCTAAGCTTTCTTTTATTTTCAAAGGGAGTTTTTAGAATTCTTTCACTGTAGGACTAAACCTCATCGTTGCCATCTGCATACTGGTGAGGAACACAATTCCCTTCCTTGCTGCTTTCCTCTAAATCCTTGTGTAGCTATATATCATTCTTTCTGACTTTTTTGTAGCTGTATGCACCATGCACAGAAGGTGGTTTGGGGGATATTTTTCAGAGAACATGAAATAGGAGGGAACCATGAGGGAAAAGGCCTTGAAGAGTACAAAGAGTGTGATCTGCCTCAGGGGACTAATGGAGTAGGAACCTGGGAACAGGTGAAGAGGAAGAGCTGCACCTTTCCAGAAGAGTTTATAATATGCTGAAAGCTAACACTTTAAGTTTGAGCTATCCAGACAGCCCCAAATCTTCATGAGACTCTATGACACGTGAAGGAACACAATAGACTTGTCAATCCTTTGTTTACCCTTCCTCTGAACATGGTCACTGGGAGGCTGGTCATCTTACTTGGACTCTTTTTGGAGGTGCTCAGCAAAGTTTGTTTCCTATACAGAAGCAAACTTTCTGGTCATCACAAAATGATGTTCAGCTTTTTATCTGACAACTGTATGTGTGAATCCACATGCGATGCAATATAATGCTACTTTTCTTCCTTATTTTCTTTTGAAGAAAAAAAATCCTCAGCTAATGTGATTTAGCTGGTTTACCAATGGCTTATAGCTGGGGACTCTATACTTTATACTGCACAGGAGAGGTCTTTAATGCCTGTGTTTTCTGTCCATTCCTCCCTCACTTCTCTAACTTCAGTTGTCCACGCCCTGTTTAGGAATTCAATTATATTGACATGGTATCAGCATGATTGAATTCTGGCATGGTATCTGCATCCTGCAGTGAGGAGGGTAACGAGAGGGTCACTGTAGGAACTATATTGTCTTCTAGATCAGTGATGTATGTGTCTATCCTTTCCTTGGAAGCACACAGAAATGATGCATTCAGCCCCTTTGAACAGAACATCAAAGGTGACATTGGAAGTAGAGGCTGCTAACATGAACCTCGTGTCATATTGGTATTCAAAAACATCTAACAACAATGTAAGCATGCTTATTCTTCTTTAATTGACTTTATTCTTTAACGTGCTGTACTTTGATCTGCAAACATACCATTGTGGCATTGCAGTGTTGATGCCTTTCTACAGCAGCTACAGCTTCAGTGCTAAGACTGCTGCCATAGTCTTCAGAATTTGTCATTGCTATCTTTGGGATGCCTCCAGCTTTTGTAACTGAAATGTATGTCTATTGGTTTGAAATAGTCTTAAATTTGCCAGGTGGCATTTACTTCTTACCAGAAAAAAAACCCAAAACCCCTCTCTCTTCCTTCTGCAGGTTTAGTAAGTAGCACATGTAGTTTAGCCAAGTGTAATTTATGATTAGTTAATTTAATCTGCCATAATGACATAAAGTGAGTCTGAAACAAGCTTCTATCAATTTTGCTGTTAAAGGTAACATAATATTTTTAAATGTCTACCAAACTGAATAATTAACCTTGAGGCTGAGTGAAGAAGTCTAATAGATACCTCTCTCACATCCCTTTGGTTTGATAAAATGAAAATAGAACAAGGATCCCAAGGGTTAAAAATAGGCGACAGTTTACAGTACATGAGACTGGTTTTATAAGTGAGGTTCAGAAACACCCTTGGGTTGCTGCTGTTTCTTTTCAGGCTGCCAAAGTTTTCTCCAATGAGACATCCGATTCGCACTACAGCTTTGCTGGCAGTGTTGGCACAAAGAGGACAGCTATGTATTAATTATCCATCCCCTTAGTTCATTGCTTTTCTTTACTTTGCAGCTTTGTAGTAAATGGGTGGCTTTTGTTTAAACAGCAGCTCAGTGCATGAGATCAGCGTGATTAAAAGTTTTTGAAAGAGCAAATCCACTTTCCAAAATAATTATTAAAAAAAAAAAATGTTTATCCAAGATTCTGGCTCTGAAACTTTAAGCTGCATTGTTACTTACTTCATGTTTTGTTTTGTAAATGCAAAAGCTGCTAGTTAAGATTGGCAAGATACGTAAGGGGAGACCTGACAGATTCTTGTAAAGAAAGCATTAAACAGATGTCAATGTTCTGTTAACACACACATTAAAGGATATTAAATTTAGAAAGCAGTACTATTTCCTGTGACCTAGGCCTACAGATTTCAAAAGCCCCAATGACATTTGCTTTTAATAAATTAGAAGAAACTCTACTGAGAGAAAACCATAAGTGTTGTGGTAGAAGCTGAGCAGGTAAATATAAGGCTAGGTATGCAGAATGCCACAGAAAACCATCTGTCATGAGACAAACAGAGACACATACTTCTGGGCAGAGCTTGATCTTGTGGAGCAGAGAAACATGCAATGAAAGACCTGACGTAATGCTAGCTTAACGTGTTTGATTAGAGGCAAGATGCTCTCAAAACATGACAGGCTGCTGAGGATGAAGTAAACACTGATGATTGGGGATGAGATTGCACTTGATAGGCCTTTGACAACATAATCTCTCATCATTAATTCAAATGCCATTGAAAAATACTAGGTCTGTGGTTTCCAGCTGTTTCTTAACTGAGATGATAAAAGTGACTTTCAGCTTTATGTAGGTTCTCTCTGAAAAATATTATTAATGGGACAGGTGGATGAATTAGTACTTTCAGGAGCATCCTTCCTGCTTGACCATCCTTTTTCTGCAGCTTGGCCGGTATTCTTAACTGAAGGTAGTTTGTTCACAACTGCCTTTACAGGATTCAGCTGCTACATGTAGTCCTCTGTGCTGGACATAACACTTTGCAGGACCTGATCATTACGACTATCTAAACAGTTTTGATCCATGAACTCAATGAAGTTCTGAAGTACTGAAGAGCCTCTGGAAGTAACGTCCAAGTTTTGCCCTTCAGTACCAGCAGCTGAGTTATAGTAGGAAGAAATTAGCTATTTGTTGCAGGTGGCTAGTAATAAGATGTTGCCTTTCATCAGGAGATTTACCTTTTGGTCTTACAGGGTCAATATCAGCACACTGACTCTGCCAAGTCACAGTGAGATCAATACATATGATTTTGGAGTGATCAGTTTTCTTTTGGTAACGTAGACAAAATTAGGTACTATGTAAGGCGATGACAAATCTACCCTCCAATCAGGAATTTAATTAGTGGAATTAGATCTCAGTATCATAAAACAATGCACATCTGCCTACATGTTCTAATCTTTTGGATAATACTGTTATTTATATCCTGATGGTACCTGCAGACTACCCCTCATGAAAGCTGTGGCCTATTAAGCATCATACAATCCTTTGTGATCATTCTTCATGAATTATACTTGTGTGAATATGCACACCTAAAAGTTATGCAGAATTCAAGGTGGTTTTTGTCTCAGCCAAAACCTTGCCGCTACTTTTTGACATTAGCCAAGATTTTAAAAGACTGTCATGTGCAAATGAGTTGTTTTTTTGTTTTACTGAGAATTGCAGGTCAAGAATACAAAGCTGGTCATTTTCCATTTGCACCATGTCTTAAAAGTGGGTGACTTCATCTTAAGTAAGCTACGTATATGCTACACTCATTATTTGAGTGTCAAAGCATCTTTACAGTGTTTTAGTATAATGGTTTACATTTAATTTATGTGAATAAAATAGGAATTACAGGTATTTCCATTTTACAGAGGAAGACCGAGAGCAGAGATAGACTGAAATCCACACCATCAGAAATGCTTAACACATACTTTTTTTTTTTTTTTAAATCTGTGATTAGGCCAAGCTCCTCAAATTCATTAAAGTCCTGCCAGGTAGACTGCTCTTGGACTGGTGAAAAGCACTTTACTGGAACCTGTATTTGAGGGAAAGTAACACAAGGTAAACTTGACAAAGATTCAGGCTTCTGGCCCTTAGACTTCTGATGTCCTGCCTAGTGAGTGTCCATGGCCCTCAGATGTGTCAGCACCCACGCAGCAGACCCAAAGCCTTGACCAAGGTGTCAGTATGTATAGCTAGAGGACTTATCTACCCCGTAGGCTGGCAGCTTCAGATTTCTGAATATCTTTATTCTCTCAGATTTGCTTCTGCTTTCTCAGTGGAAAGCCTGGGAACCCTCCAAATTTCTAAGGTTCCTCCCCGGTTGCTCTGGACATTCAAATATACACTTTGGGGTTTATTTATAATTTTTTTCTTGTTTGTTATTGAAGAAGTAGGGGGTTGGACTGTAAATGTATGTCAGCATGAGGAGAACTGTGGAAAAGATATTCTATATGTTTGTAAAGGGCCTGTCACTGTGCTGTCACAATACTCATAGCATTGCTATAGGCTGCTCTTTCAAACTGCAGTTCTGTTTTGCTTTGTTCAGGAGTTGTGTGGAGTTTTAGTTACGTAAATATTTAGATGCAAGTAACGAAAATCTTCTAAGGAGTTAACTTAGTTTTTACTGTGTTCTTTTACTCTTTAAGACCAGACGGGTAATTAAACAACTAAACTAATTCTTGATATTCTATTGAGCTGGAACAGTGAATCCTACAGCTACTGTAACTGATGATACTGCATTTGCTGCTGCTTAAGGTAATCTGACTGGTCAGCTCTTTGGCTCATTATTCTAATATAAATTCCAGTAAGGAAATCTCTTTTTATGGTTCAATAAACAGAGGCAATTGGAAAGATTCTTCAAAGAGAATCAGTGATTGCCAAGTCTTGTTGAAGTTTAAGCAACTCCATTAAATACTGACCACCTGTTAAAAGAAAAAGAGGAGCTCAGATGAGGACTGTAAGTTATAAGTATGTATTACTGAAGTGTAGAAGCATGAACCTGCATAAATAAATACAATGAAAACAGATTGATTTTTAGTTGCTTAGGTATTCCCTGGAATAACTTATCTTTTGTGGTATTTTTTTTCTAATTTTTTAATTAATTTACATTTTTAATGTATTTAGAGCCAAACTGTAGTCACAGGTATACTTAACTGTATAACTGTATAAGTGTAGCAAAGTATACTTTTGGTTAGCTTTTGTAACAGGAGACTCTTTAGCAGCACTAATAGACTGCACAGATTTTATGAGCTACAGATAAATGAATTGCTGTAAATGTTGTAACATTTTGCTTCTGTAGACTTTCAGTAGAGCTGAATTTGTTGAGCAGAACCTATGCTGGATGATAATTTTGACCTCGACTTCACAGAACAGATTAATTCAGGTGGGAAGGACTGGATCTCTGGAAACCGTCTAGTCCAACTTCCTGTTCAAAGCAGGGCTAACTGAGGCATATTAGGCTTGCCATGTGCAGTGTGGGTTTTCAAGGGCTTAGGAATTGTTCACACCAGTTTGTTAGTGGGAAACGTAACCAGGTCATCTGTAAGTTGAGAGGTGTAAAGCTACTGGGAGAGACAGTCCAATTGCATTACATGCGCATTTACTTAGTACAAAGGTGGAAAATTATCACTGTTGCTCAACAGGCTGGCAGTCTGTCAGCACAGGTTTCTCTAACTTCACTACTAGTTAGACCCTTACACAAGATGCAGCTTTTAGGACTAGGTGGTTACAATGTGAATGTATATTAAAGTGCATATATTCACTTGAAGATGCGTCAACATAGTATATGTTATGATATAATTGTTCATGTTAGCATTCAAATCAGAGAAGGAAGGCTTAAATTTCAGCAAATAATTTCACCTATAACTTTCAGCAAAGAGATGGAGCAAGAAATGGGGCTTGCGGGAAGAAATCTGTTCTCTACAGTGAAAAATCATTAGGCATGGCAACTCGTCATTTCCACTGTTGTATTTAAGACAATCATGTAGTAAACTGTACTTAAAGCATTGCTTCCCACTCTGTAATTTTCATATACTAATTGTAAGTGAATGTCTCTTTTAATTATAAAGTGCTCAAATGCATGTCTGCACACTTGAAACAGAGGATAAAGTGAAAGCCGGTAGAAATGGGAGTTATTGGATAAAGTTAAAGCCTATGTTTTTATATTACAGTTATAGAGACTGATTTGTGAGTTAGTGCTTTATTGACAGAAAAAAGAATGGGGACTCAGAAAGGGACTCTGACTTAAACTTATCAGGTTTTGAGGGCTTTAACAAGCAAATTAATGATTATGGTTCACTTTTTCCTATCTGCAAAACAGACTTAAAATTGGATACCTGCTTTAGGGAAAAGTAAGAGGATTAAAAGAGTAAAGTTTCATGAGGGACTTTGAAGAGGCTACAGGAATAATAAAAACATTCTGTGTTGAAAATAACAAACATTTTTAAATTGAGGAAGAATGAGGAAAAAACACAAAAAGAGTGAGTCTCAATATTTCCAATCAGTATTTTCTTTCAGTTTTTTGTGCCATGATTTGCTGTCGCTATCCAGAAAGTAGAAAAGACTACAAAGCCCTGAAGTTCATCACCTTGCTTATGAACACTTTTTCTTTTTTGTTTTTAATGTGAACTATTAATTATAGATCCATAAGTTGGCCTAGTTCACTTGTTTTCCACTAGCATTGCTGCTGCTACATGAGTTTGTACTGGAGGTAATGTGTTCCCTAATAAAATGTGGTTAGTATCTTCCACTGTATCTTGCTAACATTTTCCATTGTACCTTATTATTTAGGCTAAAATTACTTAGAGCTTCTTAGTAGCTGGTGATATCCAGGCTAATCTGGAGACATCTGAACTTGTGGAGCTTTGACAGGCTAGTACGTTTCTGCTTAAGGTCTCTTTATTGACGGTAAATCCCATTTCAGTGCTGTATATTTTCACTGCTTGGATATGGTTGTCAGGCACTCTGATAAATGGCCTTGCATACACTTACTACACTCTGTAGATTTTGATGAGGACATCAAGGCTTTATGATCTTGAAGCTACATCTTCTCAACTGTGAAATACAAAGCACCTGAAGTAGTAGTACCTGGTGGTTCTGAAGAAACTACAAGTGATCCCTCTGTGAACAGCAAGAGGAAATGAGAAAGCAAGTCCCATTTTGAGGCTGGAAAGCCAAAATCTTTATTTTTCAGAAGCTGGGTAGGTCTGCAAAAGACATCCCTCCAGAGTTTCCTCAGTCCATCTTAAGCAATGTGATTCAAGTTCTTTTTATTTGTTAGTACTACAATCTTGGAACCAGATCCCGAACAAAAACACATCTGATTTTTGGAGAAGTTCAGGTTTGTTTATCACACCTACTTTATAGCCAGCTCTAGTTTCCATAACTTCTCAAAATTAGTGTCTTTAATATATGCCTTATAAAAGTATCCACCTCAGAAGCAAGATACTGTCTTCTTGTGTTGACTGGTAGCTCAGTCTTCATTGTTAAAGGTTGTGTGACCCTTTCCACATGTACAAATGATCAGCCTATAATTGTCACTAAATGTGTCTGTACTACTGTAATAAGACTGTATCATGACTAAAGTAAATCTCACTTTGTGTTCTGCAGTATCACTTTTAAAACAGAGTATGAGGTGTTTTGTTTTTTCTTTTTTTTTTTTTTTTCTTCCTAGCTATTACAAGTGGCTCACTTGTCTAAGCTTAGGTGTTGTGCTCATGAACAGTAAATTGGTTTAATTTTCTATTTGGAAGGAAAGGTTGCTTTGTTGTTTTTTTCTTTTTCTCTTTTAGAAATGTGTCTGAGAGTTTGTGGCACATTTTTGGCAGAGTGTGTTGTGAATTATACTGATGTATGTCCAAGATTTTGACACAGCTTTACCTCATGGTTTGTGGCAATCTCTGAGACAAGGTCACCCAAATTCGAACAAGCAATGCAATTCCCAGAGCAGGTCTTATCTAGCTAGTAGAGTCATTGCTTTCAACAAAGGGTACTTATGCTGCTTACCTCTCAGTACCTCACTTACTTGTGTTCTCTCTGTAGTTAACACGGAGAGGATAAGCCTCTCAAAATCTCACTTTGTCTGAAAGGAATGTTAACATGTTTTGTAATTTATTTTTTTTTTTTTTCATCTTAAATGGTTCTTCGTTTTTCACTTGTTTTATGATACACAGTGTTGAAAGATGTTGAAAGTATCTGGGAGTGAATCTCCACACAGCAGCTAGACTACGAGGGAGGGACTAGTTGGCATAAGTGGGACTAGAGACATAGGTTTTGTTTCTAGTCCTGCTGACACTTTGCTTGGGAGGCTCAGGCAAATCAGTTTCACTGGAATCCTACTTCTTCCACCTGTAAAAATGGAGTGGACACGACTTCCGTCGCTGCAAAATGTTTTGGGATGCAGAAATGGAAATACTGGGTAAAAGCTTTTTTCCTGGTATTCCTTTACATCTGGAAATACAGCACTAGCTGCTCTGTGATGTACCAATGTGGAGTGGAATGAAGGAGAAGCACTGGGATCCTCTGCATGGAGGAGCACTGGGATCTTCTTCATATGGGATCCCTATGGGTGGTAAGAGGCTGCTGGAGACCTGGAGACCACACTGGTGGTGTCTCCATGCTGCCTCTGCTGCTCTCCACCCTGGTGAGGAGGGCTTGTGGAAGGGAGCCCCCACAGTATGGGAGTAGGATTTCATAGGGTTGGGGCTCAACTGACTGTTTCAAATAGCAATGGGGTTGAGTACCTCACTAGAAGGTTGTAATACCAGTGATAGGTAGGACTCACCAGAAAGGGAAGGAAGAATATTGTCCCTAAATGCTCCATTTTCTGCAAAATGGCAATGGTTTTGCTTCAAACCTTTGCTGGATTTTATGAGCTTTCTCCTAACGGGAAGGAGATTTTTGGGCTGGGTTTTGTTTAATTTTTTTTTCCAAATTGAAAATTACCATAGGAATCAAGTCCTGCCATTTGTGAAGTGGTTTCACAGTGAAAATAGCCAGTCAGCACTGATTAATAGTATTGAGTCAGGTTTTGGTTTCTGTCTGAAGTAGAAACAATACTTACCATTGTGTGTCCCTAGGCTGGGCCAAGACTGAAAGACCTTTTCCAAATACTGGTCTTGATCACGCTCTCTGAGATCAGTAGATGGGCCATTTGTGCAATTAGACCTCAAGGTAGCCGATGAAGAAACCGAGAAAAATGTGCGAAAGAGATGGCTCACAGCTAAAGCAGTGCCTGGTAGCAGGACCAAGTGGTGCCGTGATTGAGCCTTTCTGCCTTCAAACAATACCTTGCTTTCTCCTGTACATCCCAGGCTTCGAAGCATATCTTGTGATTCACAGATTTTAGTAACTCTTTGTTTTTTTTTATTTCGTGAAAGGGAACGAATGCCTATATTGACTTGAAGCTAAACCACACTTCATGCTTTCTTGTTGGGAACGCCCGTTGTCAACAATGGGGTGTTTTCACAGTCTAGACAATGTTGGTGTCATGATGAGAAACAAGGGCTTAGCTATGTGTGTGATGGTATACGCCATTGAGTAAAAGCATTTGGGTTTATTCCAGTGAACCTCTGATTCGAGGGATATTGCAGCAATGATTATTCCATATTAAAAAAAAATAATTATATGGGTTCTTCTGTTTTTGAAAACTTACACATTTTTTCCTCTGTTAAATTGCTTCTTGGTGATGGAAACGTCTGGGATTTTTTTTCTATTGCATCTGCTCTCCTTTTTCTTGCACACCCCTGAGGTAATTAGTGTAGGTTAAAATTTACATAACTGACTTTGGGGTTTTGCAAATAGGAAAGATGGAAATTTATTCAAGGTGGTGAATAATTCATTTTAAAGCAAGTTTCCTGGTGTGTTTTTTTTTTTTTTTTTAATCATGTAGAAGATGTATTACAGACTCATAGAGGTTTTCTGAATAGGACCTTAAGCATTGAATTTTTGATATATTTTATTTCTTGGTGTAGGTAAAGAAATATTAACCATGACTCATTGCACTTTTCCTGTTCAATAAGATTTGAATAAACTTAACAAATTTATTAGGCAGATGATAGAGCTTTTTGAAAATTTTCATGACACACTGTGACAGATATTTTACGAGGATCCAGAAGAAATAGTTTTAAATCATATTCCCATTGCCACTTCAGAGGCAGAGAGATTGAAAACAGTGTAGTTCATACAGAGAACCCTGATTCATATTTTCTGTTGAATATTCATTATTTAATTAAGATTAGGAAGATAAACAAGGGGATTGGGCAGCTATGGGAGTCTGATAATATAATCATTAAAAAAAAAAATAAAATCTCAGTTCTCTACTTCTGGCTCAGTGTAAGCCGTAAGCCTGCACTGCTAATGTCTGACTGTTGTAACATCATGGATACTTGATATTTTATATGAAGTGAGTTTTCTATTTCATCTTGTTTCTTAATCTAATGCCTCACTCAAAAATCACTATCCCAGGCATCACCATCTTGGATCTTCCAGGAGACAAATTATAAACCAAGCCCTCTTCCTACTTTCTAAACTTTATCCTTAATTGACTATTCCAAAACTTTTTAAACCTTGTCCTATCTGCCATCAAGCTCTGGAAACACCAGATGTCTTTTTGATTGGTAGTTTTGTCATTAAACCTTCTCAGAGACTTTGAGCTCTGCTGCTGGGCACCCTTTCAAATGCCCCAGCCATGACAGCCTGGTGCCTATGCTTTTCAGTCCTTGCTGCCACTGGGCCGGGTCCCTTATGCCTCAGGGAGCACATCTCTGTGGGGCAGCTGGAGAATGCCCTTGCTCTTGGCATATTCCTCAGTGGCAGCAGTCCTCACTGGGCTGTGGAATGTGGCAGGAAGGGCGGATGTGATTCCCCTAACCAGACGTCTACCAGCTCTGCTGGAGCAGAGCCAGGACTCCCAGCCCTTCCTGGCAAAACGTTGTCCTTGGTGATTCATTGGGCTGGGGAAAGAAAATCAGTGACAGTCATTTGTGGAGGTTGGAGAGAAATGGGTCCTGGTCCTACTCCAGGGACTCCCAGTGAATGTAAGCCAAAACCTGTTCAGGAGCAGGATAGCTTGGTTCTGACTAACAGAGGAGAGGTGGTGAAGGGAGAGTTGGCCATGACAAAACTGTCATGTGGACAGCTAAAGGTTGGTCATGTCATCTTCATCGTTGTGTATATGTGATTCTTGGCTAGGGCTTGGAGGATTTATTGCATCCATCTGAGCCTCTCTGCTGGGACTACCAGCAAATCATAGTGTGTTTTAAGGAGACCACGTTGTATCTGCCTTAATTTTACAGGGTTAAAAAAGTTATGCTTAAAGTTATTTGCACAGGCTTTTGCAATTTATTTCTATAGTCTTATTCTGCACTCTGACAATTTTCATTTTGGAAATAAGCAGGATGCTTTGCCTTAGTCTTCATCACTGATTCCTAAGCTTGCTTGTAAACAGCCAGACATTTGTCCAAAAAAGTAGGGTTTAGAAGAAAAGAGAGACTTCAACAGCTAGATATGGAACCTCCAATGGGGAATTTTTCTCCATTGACTATTGCATTGTCTCCTTACCACAATTGTTTTGGGGTTTTTTTGGCTTTAAGGCTTGATAAGAGTGCAAGTGGAGCATAAATTTACACTATTCAGATGACAGTATAGCATATACAGTAGGACAGCTTCTTGTGTCTGGATAGTATTGTATGCACATTTTATGTCCATTTCAGGGGCACCAGTAGAAGATACTGGTACAGGAAATGTCCTTGAATATTCAGTGAGGTCTCTTAATGGCGCAGGTCAGAGAGAAGAATTTGCTTTCCTGAGTCTACAGCCTTCAGAATTATTACCATTTTCAGGTTTTGCACAGAGAATATAGTCTAAAAGATGGCTGGCTTCTCAATGGAGTGACTTTTTCAGCTTGCTGTGCAAGTGTAAAACAACTTCAGGCCCTCTAGCTTCATGCTTGAGAGCTGCAGAACTGCAGGGGGAGAGGGCTGCACATATGAGCTAGGCTCCCACACAGTGCAACCTCCAAAAATGCCAGTTCTTTTTACCAATCATCTAAAAACAGTTGTGGTAAGATAAGGCATCAAGATTTGGAGAAGATACGAAGTGGAGAAAGTAGTGGGCTCTCTGGTGATCCATCCTTAAGCGTTTTGTGTGTTACATTTTGGTGTGTGTATACAAACACGCTGGTGCATATACATAGGTTTGCATGTATATGACTGTATTAGGTGTGCTAAAAATAAGGACTGCAGGGCAATACCATGAACAAATACAGTTTTTAGTTTTCAAGCTTTAAAATAAGATTAGAGCTCAATTTCCAGTGGAAATAATGGAGTAAACATGAAAAAATAATGGACTAAACATGAAAAAATAATGGACTAAACATGAAAAAATAATGGAATAAATAACTGTAGCTGAAAACTCCTAATTGCTTCTGAAAAACCTTCAAGTGTAAGACCTAAGGCAAACTTTTGGAAAATTGCACATTTATGGCTTTTATTTCCATTTTCTTTCTTTTTGTACATTTGGAAAAAAACTAATGTTTTTTCTTTTCTCCTTTTTTTTTTTTTTTTTTCCTTTTTGGCGTATTGGTCTCAAAGCACCGCAGAGAGGTCTCTCACCATGAGAAACAAAAGTTGAGAGCCAGGATTCATGAACTCTGTCAAAGGTATGCCAGATAAGGGCTACTTTGTACTTCTATCTAATGTGTTTTCCTTCCTAAGATCTTTTAGTGCTTTACAGATATTAATGAATGGAACTCCTCCTAAACAAAGAACCTCAGGCCTAGAAAAATTAAGCCTCTGCTTTTGAAAGAAACCTCTGTTTTGGATACCTCCATTTTCTGGCTTGGACTGTAATTTTTAAGTGCTACAGATAGCACACTTCAAAAGGTAATGAAATGGCTTCTCCCAGCACCATTCACCCCTGCTTCTGAATTACCCTTAGAGAGTGAAGGAAATATGAATTGGAGCAGTGTTTTTGTGATCAAGCTATATGTGACCTTCAGATAAATACAGGCATCAAATTACCTGTAAAGAAATGAATGGAGGAAATAACCATTGTGGATACAGCAAAGGAAGCCATGTTCTGCTATGACAGCTGATGGACATGTTGGTGAGCACAGAAGAGGCTTAACTTCACTGAATAAATTATCTTTTTCAATCTAATACCCAGCAAAAGGAGGGAAAGGAAAAAAATGGTACAACCGGAAAAGAGATCAAATGTGGTTATTTAAATATTTGATGTTCAGTAATGAAAACTGTTTACCTTCATAATTGTGTATTAGCAGCTAATAAAGGCAATAGATACAGTAGTTTAAAAGTAATAAAATCAACAACAAAGTGTATTTAATTTAAAATTAAATTGCAAATAAATGAGTGTCCTAATGAACCCCTATGTCAGTGCAGCTCTAAATAAATTAAGTGAGATAATTTCCATCTTGAGAAACTAAATAAGTACAAACTTTCCAAACAGACCATTCTTCTTAAGGTAAGAAGTTAACTTCTCAGATGTTTCAGGTCTGTGAATTAGATAGTGCCATTCAACAGCTATCTTCCATTACTTCGATTTAGGACAGCTGGAACCTAATTGCTTGACTGCAGCTCAAGGATAGAACTTCAAAGGTGGCTGACCCTGTGCTTCTTGTTTTCAGTCCTAAGCACTGGAATCCTGTCCTCAGTTCTCATAGGTTCTGCCTTGTGCAAAACTCCCATGTACGTCATTGGCTCTAGCATTTACTCTGACCTTCTGACTGGTTCACCTATTGTCTGGGCATTTACATGATACAATTCTAATGGTAGAGGAATCAGGAAAACAGTTTAGTTATGCACCAGTGATGGTTTCACTGTGCATATATATGTTTCTAAAAATCAAAACAAACAAACAAAACTAAAAAAATCATAAGCAAGGTCTGAGTAGAAACTGATATGTAGCAGTGTGCCAGGAATTTGGGAGACGAGCATCTGTTTCAGAAGAAGAT
>JBCJKH010052991.1:5789-18327 GCA_039877255.1 Loriculus beryllinus | reverse complement strand
TCTTCAATGACATTCTCTCCCCCTATATTCTCTTCTTAGATGCTCTTCAATTCTCTTCTCTAATCTTACAATCTTAGATTCTATTAGATCTCTTGTGTTCCCTGGGTTTCTTTTCCCCTCAATGCTCTTCTCTAGTAATTACTTGGATTCTCTTCCCTTCTATTCTCTTCCCCATATCCAATTGTATTCTTACATTCTCATTGTCTTAGAACCTCTGCTCTTGTATTCACTCCCATTTGGAAGGAAGAAAGGAGGAAGGGAAAAGAGGAAGGAGGGAGAGAGGAAAGAAGGAGAGAGGGAGGGAAGGAGAGAGGGAAAAAAGGGGGAAGGAAGGAGGAAAAGAAGGAGCAAAGGAGCCATTTATGGCCGTTTCTATCCCATTTTTGCCCATTTATTACCGGGTTAAGCCATTTTTCTGCTATTTCTAACCAATTTTAAACCTTTTTTTCCCATTTCTAAACCATTTTTTGGCCAATTCTAACCCCATTTTGGCCACTCCTAGCCCTTTTTTTGCCACTTCTAACTGATTTTTGACCATTTCTAACCCATTTTAAGCCATTTTGCCTTTTTTTTTTTTCCTTAAACACATTTTTCCATTTCCAGTCCATTTTAATGTTTTGGGTTTTTTTGGTTTGGTTTGGTTGGTTGGTTTGTTTTATTACCTGAGCTGGTAGACTTCATCTTGGCTCTGCTGGTCATCGTGGTCCCTCTGTGTACTGTGGTCACCTCCTGCATTTGCATCATGTTCACCGTGCTGAAGATCCCTTCTTGTCATGGGAGGCAAAAGGCCTTTTCCACCTGCACTTCCCACTTGACTGTAGTGATACTGTTCTACTTCACCACACTTTTCACTTCCGTCCACCCTAAGGTCATGTACACCTACAGTGCTAACAAGTTGACATCAATCCTGTACACAGTAGTTGTACCACTTCTGAATCCCCTCATATATTGTCTTAGAAATAAAGAAGTCAGGTTTGTCCTGAGGAAGACCTTTACTTGCACAAGACACATCTAAGAAATCAACCAGAGACTTCAGGAGAAGGTGCTTTGCTCACAAACATCAACTGACAGTGCTGATGAACTAAAGTCAGGAGGCCCATGATGAAGTGTACATCCTTCATGCAACCAGGTACCATATTTATTGAACTAGACCTCGATAAATCTGAGTTTGCCCTACGTATATACTACAGTCTGTTGTTTTGCTTCTTTGTTTTTCCCCTAGGATTCTATGCTGCCTGCCTTTCTTAAAAGCCTTCAGCTGAATGACTGTTCCAGTTTTAAAGAGAAGGTTTGGCAATGACAGAAACTGAACCCCAGATTTTGTTTGCCCTAGATATATTGCTAGGTCCAGAAAACTTTGCGTGGGATTGTAAAAGGCAGGCAAAATGCAGATATCCACATCTGATTCATTTACTTTGAGATTCTGGTATTGTCCCTGGAAAGAAGTAGGCAGTGGAAAAGGATGAGTAAACTTTCTTAAATACCTGATTTAGGATAAAATGAAACATCCTTGGAAGGAGACAAGTCTCCTAATATAGCAATAGAGGGAATATAGCTTGAGTAGCTCGTGCTGTGGCATAGATACAGTGTAATTTGGACTCAGTCCCTGGTTTGCACCAGAGCCCTGGTACTCAGGGCACACCAAATAATTCACTCCAAGAAGAAATGCAGTCACAGCTGACAGGGCAGATCACTTCACTGTTTCCTTCAGTCTGCATGAGCCCTGGATCCAGCAGTATGTCAGCAGGAGGCATGCCATTAAAGTCTGACCCACAGACTGCAGGTCGAGTCTTCCCATTGAGTGTGAAGGAGTCTAGAGACACAGCTGATGCATCTGTGTTAAATACTGATCATCCGTGAGAAAATCTGATAAAAGGTGCCTTTACTCCATGCTCTGGATATCACAGTGATTCAAAATGTTTCATATTCTGTAATAAACATTAAATATCTGTCAGCTGAATGCATATGACCATGTTAAACCTGGGTTTGAGTTTATAATTGAGCCCTCATTTCCGATATGGACTAGCACACCAGCACACTCTGCTCTGTACTAGCCTCTTCAGACTCTGCAGGTTATGAAACATCTGGCTTTCCAGGGAGGAAACCTTCAGACACCTCTGGAAGAGCTTGTTCTGTGCATCCTGTTGCCATGGATACAACTCATCCAACAAGACTTTTTGAGGACTTGATCACGATTTCAAGGAGAGGTGTCAAGAGCAGCTTGCAGTAGCCCATACTAGGAAGCTGTCACCAGAAATGTGAAGTGCTGGCTGTGTTCCAGGTATTAATAGAAAACATGCTATGACAATGGGTAATTTATGCAATATGAATCTACAATACACTGTGAACAGTTCCATGGGATATATCTTAGATATATCAGCATGGATTCCCAAAAAACCACATCAAAATTAGATATCTAAGTATAATGTCTAATGAGACATCTAAGCACCTACCCTAGGCACTTTCATTATTCATGGACACGTATTATCATTCCCAGGACATATTTTTTCTATACAACTTGAACATTTGCATTTAACATATAGATGTTATGAACCGTTCTCCAACAGCACATATTTCCCCCTATGAATTTTAAAGATAGCAGAGATCAGACTGGTATGTTACTTGTGGTTTAACTGCAATAGGCAGCTAAGGCCTAAACACCCCCTTGCTCACTCCCCACTCAGTGGCATGGATGAGAGAATCAGAAGGATGTAAGTGATAAACCTTTTGAGTTGGGATAAAGACAGTTTAATAGGTAAAGCAAAGGCTGTGTGCACAAGCAAAGCAAAATAAGGAATCCATTCACTGCTTCCAATCAGCAGGCAGTTGTTCAGCCATTTCCAGAAAAGCAGGGCTTACTTGGGAAGACAAATGTTGTCAAGTGTCTGTCTCCCCATCTCCTCCCCCCCCCGCCCCCTTCTTTCCTCCAGCTTTTGCTGAGCATCAAGCCTTATGGTATGGAATATCCCTTTGGTCAACCAGGATCAGCTGTCCCAGCTGTGTCCCTTCCCAGCTTCTTGTGCACTCCCAATTTACACACTGGTGGGGTAGGGTGAGAAGCAGAAAGGGCCTTGACATTGTACAGGCACTCATCAGCAGTAGCTAAGCCATTAGGTAAACATTCCTGTGTCATCGACACTGTTTTCAGCACAAATCTGAAATACAGCCCCATGCAAGCTACTATGAAGAAATTTAACTCTATCTCAGGCAAAATCAGTAGACTGTCAAGCCCACTGCATCCTTACTACAAGATACTGAAGTACACTAATGAAAACATAAACTATTTCTTTCCTGATTTCAGTTTTTCATCTATAAAGTGAAAACTATAGCATTTCAGTACTCCTTAGTGAGCTTTCCATTGGAATAGTAAATTTTGCAAGGTGTGTAGCTCCTCTAATACAGTGATTTGTCTACACACGTTGATCGATTTTAAAGCACTGATCTGAAGGTGATTGCTTTGAAACGATGTTCAGAAAATCCCTCAAATACCCTGTGAAGAGGATTCCCATCCAGTTGTTAGGATTTTTTATAGCCACTAGTAATGATGTAGTTAGATAACCTAAAACAAATAATCAATTACCTATTCAACATGGGTACCTAAGTGTTCTTAGGGAAGTAGAGAACACAGACAAGTATTAGACAAATACAAACCTTCTAGGAGTGCAAATACTCTCTTGTATCTAAAGATTTATTTCTTGAAGCTTTCCTAATGAAGACTTCTAAATTCAAGGTTAGGTGCCTTTAGAATATTGTAAATAAATCACCTCCCAGAAGTAATATACGTAAGACTAGGAGTGCAATCTTTGCTCTTGAGAACCTTATCATCCCCCTTCATCTTATCATCCGCCTCTGGGAGCTGACAAGAATGTAAGTAAAAGTCAAATAGTCTGGCTAGAGAGGGCATTGGTTTACCATGAGTCACAAAATTCAAGCATCTTTTCTATCAAGAAGAGAAGCAACTATTTCATGTAGATATATTTAAAACCACCCTCCAAAACAAAGACCATTTCACATAGTCTATTATAACTGAGATGCTTCTGTGCTGAAAGAAGAATGCCCTTGCATTTTTTCTAGAGAACCTGTCCATCTTGGACATCTGCTATTCTTCTGTCATCACTCCCAAAGCAGCACTGACATTCTCACTGGGCAGAAGAATAATTTCCTACAATGGCTGCGTATCTCAAATGTTCTTCTTCTCTCTCTTTGGTACAACCAAAACCTTCTTCCTTGCTGTGATGGCTTATGATCGCTTCAGTGCCATCTGTAATCCACTGCTGTACCAAATCATCATGAGTAAAAGACTTTGCATTTTCATGGTGGTGGGCTCTTATCTATCAGGCTGCATCAACTGCACGATCCAGACAGGCTTTATATTCAATCTGTCCTTTTGTGGGCCCAAAGAAATAAACCACTTTTTCTGTGATGTTCCTGCAGTGACGCATGTCTCCTGCTCAGACACTCTTGTCAATGAAATAGTAATGCTGGCTGTATGTGGATCAATTATTGTGGGAACTGCCTCGGTGGTTTTTATCTCCTATGGCTATATAATCATCACTATTGTCCGAATGCCTTCAGCTGAGAGCAGGCACAAGGCCTTCTCCACTTGCTCTTCTCACATGCTGCCTGTCACCTCTTTTTTTGGGGCTGTTTTCTTCATGTGTGCTCAGCCAGGGGCCACATCTTCACCTGACAAAAGCAACACCACCTCTATACTCTATACTATTGTTATTCCCATGCTAAACCCTTTCATCTACGCCCTCCAAAACCAGGAAGTAAAAGGGTCTGTTTTTTCTAACAGAAAAGACTGTTAAAAAGAAAACGTTTTCTTTAGTATCTTTACTAATGATAACAATGATCATAGTGTCCAATTCACTACAGACAGATAGACGTTTAGAATGTAAAACAAGGGACATCAGGGCTTGCTTTCAACAGTGATTATAGATTATTGGTGTACCAGATGAATGTAGGAGGTATAAAAGAAATCTCGGACAATCAGATCAGATGAAGGCCAGGATTCATTTAATCAAATGTAGATATTTACAATCCATCCCAGCTGTAATATAAAATCCTTTTATAACTATTCAAAAGGCACGAGCATTTTAAAGCCATAATTAATTCAACTGTGTATCAGGACATAAAACTCCAACTCCAGCAGTGCCTTATTGTGTGCACTGGAACACAGCCAGTTCAGGTGGAGATATTCTCACTGTAAACATACAAAGACAAATTAGAGTGAACTGAATGGTTTCTTTGCCTGAGACTCCTCAGGTTTGAACTATATTTTTTCCTCAGTTTTGCTTTTAATCACTTTTCTTAGAAATGAGTGGAACCACTGATATCCAGGTTCCAACCATCAAGGATTGATGGGCAATTGAAATCTTGTGGCTGAAATGCTCTGTTCTGGGTCCATGTGTTTGTGTGCATTGTATGAGCATCTTCAGTAGGATGGAAGCTATTTCTCTGTGATAAACAGGCTGGTAGCATCAGAATCTGACATAGTCTGAAGATAATACGTGTAAGTTCAACTTAATGGCTGTTTGCAGTGGTAAAGATGTGTATTTCAAAAATACAAACTTAAACTTCTGTATCACGTGTCTGAAGTGCAATTTCTGGAGTATCATGTGAGCACCATCTTGTCAGAGGCCTACTCAGTTCTCATTATATTACAGTGTAAGTTAAATGCCAGGGCTGACTAGAAATCAGAAATTACCTTTCAGAGAAATCAATTGTTGAAATGAATTGTTCCTACTTGGAAGAAATAATACCACTATAAAATAAATCAATCACTATCCATAGTTACCTCTTTCTCTCTTATCTATACCATAAACTCAAATGCAGATGCCTATATTCCCATGCATACAAAGCTATCCTAAACTGGTGGAGAAAATATCAGAGGAATATCCCTCTGTTTTGACCATAATCATTTCACTGACCATGTACCATAGGTATTTCTATGAGTTTTTTCTACCGGCCACTATTACAACTTCAGTGCCCACTGGTCTTCCAAAGGATCTAAACTAGTATGTAAAGACACTGGAATGGAATGCACCTTCACTGTAAGACATCTACGTTCAGGTACAGTGGAGGTCTCTGCACCTGAAGGTTAATATTCTCTAGCAAGCTATTTGGTTCACCCTGCTATAGGCAAGCCTCGGCCAGGGGTAACTACCACTACATTTGGTAGCTAAGAACCAGTGTTACACACTTGACCTAGGCACCAGAAATGCCCCTGACATTGTTTAATTTAATAATACACACAGAGCTTGCACACACGAATCATAAATAATACTTCAGTGAAAAGTATGAGATTTGTATTTTCAGCTATCTCATTTTTCTCTGATTCTCAGCCAAACACTAAACTGTTGGTCTAAACTGAACAATGCTTAATATTACCTGATCCATTACAAACCATAGTGCTGTGAAGGGGAAGCACAGAGGTCCTGCTACAGGTCGGTACCACCCTCTGCTCTTCGAAGTGCTCAAGATAAGGAGCTGACAACACAGGCGGCTTCGTGTCAAGCAAAGCTTCCCAGCTGCCTGCAGATGGACAGCGTTTGTCTCTCATCTCAGCTGAGATGAGTTTGTTCATCTCAGAAGAGGCATCTGAAGCCCAACGCCACGATGACATCCTCACGATAACGCGTTTTCTCACGACCCTGCGCTGGAGGAGTCAACGCCGTAGGGGCGCGCTGGCCCTTTAAGCGCGGAAGCGCATGCGCGGTCGGTGCACACGCGCTCCGGGCAGCCATGCGGGTGCTGGTGGGTGAGTGCGGAGGGTGCTGTGACCGGGCGGGGGGTGCCCGATGCGGGAGCCGGGCGGGCCTGGGCTGCGGGCAGAGGTTGGAGCACCCCGGAGTGAGGACACGGTGCGTGGTGCCCGCACACGGGGAGTGCAGCTTTCGGGGGTCTGGGTTAGGGTTAGCAGCTCTGAGCGGTGCTCTGGGTGCAGGCGCTGGGGTGCAGGCAATGGGTGCGGGTGTGTGACGCCCTGTCTGTCTCCTAGGCGGTGGGACTGGCTTCCTGGGCACAGCCCTGACCCGGTTGCTGCGGAGCCGCGGCCATGAGGTGACCCACGTCTCTCGACAAGCGGGCAAAGACCGGATCAGCTGGGTATGGGAGAGGAGCGGTCGCAGGAGGGAGGATGTGGCGGGGCTGAGGAGCAGGCCCACTCGCCTTCGTCTGCTGCGGCATACAGGGAATCTGCAGCGGGGATTATAGGTCCTGTGGATGTACTCTTGGCCTCCTGGGTGCTCCATGGCTTCTGGTCGTTGGGATGGGTTCTTGTGGAGCTCCAAGGAGCAAAACCATCTCCATTCGTGCTTGCGCTCCAGGCAGTGTCATGAGGGAACTGGCTGGAGTTCTTAGGAGTCTGCGCAGCTTGGTTGTTGGGAAGGCTTAAGCAGAGGGGAGGCTGGGGTGTGATGGCCCTGTTATCCCTTCCCAGGAGCAGCTCTCCCGGTCTGGATTGCCCCAGTGCGACGCTGTGGTGAACTTGGCTGGTGAAAATGTCCTCAACCCTTTCCGCAGGTACCTGGGTCTCCCACGCTGTTCCAAAGTGAAGGCAAGACAGGCCAGTGCTGACAGAGACGTGGAAGGGATGTGGGAAGGAAACTGTCTAGGAAGCACTTAGGTTACCTTAACAATTGACATCTGGGTTCTCGAGTATCCAAAACATTTCTGTGGGCCTGTTAAGTGCTGGGAGACCTTTGGAAGATATGTTGGAGGCTTGGCAAAGTAGTTCTGCGTATCCAGAATGACACCGGATACCTACATTTAGATAATGTAAAGTTAGAACCAAAGTTTTACTTCTGTGATGGTGGGTTTGGAAATGCCTTCACCAAGCACTTGGGAAGAATTCACATCACCCAACTTCAGTGTCCAGCTTCTCTGCTACCTTTATCCTAAGGCAATCCAAAACCTTTTGTGTGAGAAGTGAGGAGCCACCATCCCCCAAAGTCCCCGTGTACTTAGATAACAAGATCCCGTGTCCTCCCCCTGCCTTGGAGCATGGGGGAGTTCTTGTGACCTCTCCTGTGCTTGTCAAAGGGGGCCTGGTGGGAGCCCCTTGGTGCTGTTTCCTGGGATGCCCCTGTGGGGATTATAATCAGTGGGCCTCCCTTTCCCAGATGGAGCGATGCCTTCTGCAGGGAGATCATCAGAAGCCGCATTGAGACCACCAAGACCTTGGCCAAAGCCATTGCTGATGCTGAGCAGCCACCCCATGCTTGGGTCGTCGTCACCGGCGTAGGTATTGGTTGGGCCCGGCTGAGGCATCGCTCATGCTGACCTCAAGAGGCAAACTTCCAGACAGAAACACACTTCTGAGGGGCAAGGGTCTTGCCTTGGAATGCTGGCTTTGTTGCCAGCACATGTCATTGTGTTTCAGGAAGCTTTGATCACCTTTTTGCTCCTGCTGGATAGGAATTTGTCTCCCTGTGCTTCCTTTTACTGTTATCTAAGCAGGGCCTCAGCACAATCCCCAGTCTATCTCTTTGCATTTCTGCTTGCTACAGTCTTTAAAGCTGCCACAGTGATTCCCAGTTTTTAGATGCACCTTTTCTATTAAGGTAGATCAGTGTGTTGCTTGCTGCTATAATTGGTTTTTTAGGGCTGCCAGCACAACCTGAGTATTGGTGCATCCCTCTGAACTTGCAGAGTGCATTGGTACTTCAAAAACTGTCTCTGCCATCAGAGGGACCCTGTGCTGTTCACATGGGATGTCTGTGATGGAGTGATCAAGTTCTGGGCTCTTGGAGGAAGTTGGGGAAGGGGGTGGTGGCTGATCAGTCCTGACCCCCTTACTGCTCTTACACCCACAGGCTATTACCGCCCTAGCCCCACAGCAGTATATACTGAGGACAGTCCTGGGGGTGACTTTGACTTCTTTTCACGCCTGGTGAGCTCCTGGGAGGCTGCAGCTCTCATCCCTGGGAGCCCAGCTCGTGGTATTGTGGTGAGATCTGGTGAGATGGGGCCTCATGCCTGTTCAGGGTGGCTCTGCTTTGGTGCTGCAGCAAGAAGGGGAGGAGGAGGGGGAAGGTCTCGTGCCTCACCTTGTTGGGGTGCTGTTCCAGTCCAGTCCTCTTAAGGACAATATCATTTGTAGGTTTGGGGGGTGAAGGGGATTTTTGTCCTTTGGGAGGCTCAGGGTTGGTAGTTGTGTCTCACTCTGTTCTCTTCACAGGGGTGGTGCTGGGCCAAGGTGGTGGTGCAATCTCTCAAATGATCTGGCCTTTCCGCCTTGGACTAGGAGGCCCAGTGGGCTCTGGGCTCCAGCCCTTCCCATGGATCCACATTCGGGACCTGGCTGGAATTGTGTGTCATGCCCTGGAGACTGAGGGCCTGCGAGGTGTCTTCAACGGTGTGTCTCCATCCTCCCCTGCCACCTCCAATGGCACCTTTGCTCAGGAGCTTGCTGCTGCCCTGGGGCGCCCAGCGCTGCTGCCCATGCCTGCTTGGGCTGTGCGGGCTGTCTTCGGTGCAGAGCGGGCTGTGATGCTGCTGGAGGGCCAGAAAGTGGTGCCAAAACACACCCTGGAGAGTGGCTACAGCTTCATCTTCCCAGACCTGCCAGGAGCACTGAAGGACATCGTGTCTTGAGAACTCCTCTGTTGGGCTGCGTTGGGCCCTGTTTCTGTGAGCAGCCTGGCTCATGTGCCTTCCCCTAGGTGAAAGAGGCAAGCCATGCCCCTTGTTGACACTTCCCTACTGCCCTACAAAGAAGATGAGCAATCTCTTCCCTTCCTGTCTCCCTTTGTGTATCCCCAGTTTAGGAGTCATCCCTCTTACTGTCATCTGGAGTCTCCACAGGACCTGCTTTTGGGCAGGGGAGTCAGCACCTCTAAGGGTTGCGACTGCTGAATCTGCCATCTTCCTTTTTCCACTCATGCTGATCACTCAGTAGCTGGCACTTAGTCCTTGTAGCACAAATACATGGGATAGAGTGAGGTTACACAGAGAGCATTATGAAAAGGTTTTGTAAGACAGGACAGGCTGTGGTGATAAAATGCTGAGTTCAGCCAGGCCAGTACTGACTGGCCCTGGTTTACACCCAGCCCACCTCTTTTATACCCCTTGTCTGTCTACCCCCTCTTTGTTGTTCCCAGTTTCTCCTCCCCTGCACGTTCCCTCAACAGATAACATGATCTCACTAACTCCATCCAACATCCTGAGCACTCAGTACCAGTTGCTAACTCCTGGTTGTCTGTAGCTTCTGGAGAGCTCATCAGCAGAGCAATCAGGTGATCAGGCCCCGGCAACATGGGTTTATGAAAGGCAGGTTCTGCTCACAAAGCCTGATCTCCTGTGGCAAAATGACCTGCTTAGTGGAGGAGGGAAAGGCTGTGGATGTTGTCTACCTGGTCTTCAGTCCATGACCCAACTGCATAGCCCCTTTCTTCCTAAATGGAGAGAATTGGTGTCTCAGCCACCAGAACTTAGGATGTCTCCAGCTACTGTCCACCCCTGGTCCCTCCAGTAAGCAGTGCTTCCAGTTGTCATACACACAGTTGGTATAGAGGTTGCTTCACTTAACTCCGCTGCCTGGATAGTTGCTTACACATTTACACAACCTTGCTTGCTCAGTGTGCTAGCACCACAGGCACAGGCCTTCTGTCTCCAGTTAACTGCATCAGGCTCCCACACACACGCATGCACACAGAATACAGTGCTCACCCAGCAAGATAGTTAGCAATGAAGTTTAATAAGACAGAAGAGACTGCACTGAGCAAAGGGCAGGGCTGGACATCTGCACCAACTGGCATGTGGTTCTTCCCATGAATATCCCATAATAAATCTTGTACAATCCTGAGATGCTTTTCACTTTCATTCCATAATGTGTCTAGGCTGTAATGCCCATAGGCAGTAATTCTGCCTCATGACCCAGAAAGCTGCTGCCACTGACTGACCAGGATGGGTGTCACCCTAACAGTGTGATGTGGATTGCTCTCCTGCTATTGCCCTAGGAAGAGCTGATTTAGGGTGTCTTTTTCTCTGGTTAAGTTAGTGTAGTTTCTCTACCTGTTGCTGGGCATCTGTGCTCACCTCTGTGTGTGGAGACCAGCTTTTTATTGTATAACCAACACAATGACCTTTGCAAAGGAGCAGAGAAGAGCCTGAACCCAGCAGGGCTGTTAAGCATTTTGAATAATCACTTCACTGATTTACGGGTAAGGCAATGCTGTAGCAATGACAACTTACATTTCAGAGAACAGCTGAATACAAGATCCAGGGCAGTAGCTCTGGAGATAGGAAAGGTATTATTTCCGTTTTCTAATCCTGAGAAGGGGAGAAGTAACTACCATGAGTGATCCATCTGGTTACTGAGCTTGGGAACTGCTCAAACTTCTCTGGGATGCAGAGGAAGGTGGAAAGAAAAGCTGGGAGTTCTGTGCGTATACACTTGGACAGGGGCACCTACACCATGACATGAGGGACAGTTTGGTGACAGGTCACCAGCTGGAAAATGGGCTTGCTCTGTATGGTCAGCCGGACCCAACCCAACTCCCACACCACTTGCCTAGGCTGTAAGGTGTTGGTTTCTCTAGAAGGAGGCTGTGGGAAACTATTGAACCCAGGAAGACAATGTCCATTGCCCACTCTGCATCAACTGAACAGGTTATTCTGTCGTAGAAGGTGATCAGGTTTGTCAAGCACGATTAGCTGGTGATGAATCTGTGCTGGGGTTTCCCAGTCATGTGCTTGGTTTGACTTATGATAGCCTCCAGGAGGATTTACTCCATCATCTTTGCTCCACCATCATCTTCACCATCATCCAGGAGGATTCGCTCCATCATCATCTGATGTAAGACTGATGGGCCTATAATTTCCTGCATCCTCCTTTGAGCCCATTTTGGGATGATGGGAATGATACTAGCTGCCTTCTAGTGTTTTGTAATGTCCCTTGATCTCCACGACTTCTCCAGAGTGTGCCCTCTTGTTGCTGGTAGTGTCTGATGGCACAGCCCTACAGCAGTTATAAAAAAGATTTATTCTAAATGCATTCATTATTTTGGATGTCTTTCTTCTTGGAAGACATGAATTTAAAAGCTTCAGGCATTTGAAATGTAGTGTCAAAGTGATTCAGTGTTACTCTACTGGAGTAATTCAGTATTGTATTAAGTAATATATATATTCTATATAGAGCATTGTATTAGAATAATTAAGCTTTTTTGTAAAGAGAGGTTTCTTCAGTCTTGTCTTTACAAGGAATTAAACAAGAAAATCAGTTCTCTGGCTCTTCTCACACATTTCAAAGTAGGTTAGCTCCCAGAAGCAAAGTCATTAGAAGCTTAACTGGTTCTCCTGTGTTTTAATTATGAAGTTCCAATAATCCACAGGCAAGTTAAGTTCCCTGGAGGGGGCAAAACAAACACTACATTGAAGATGTGAAAAAACACTTAGCCATTAAGTAGCTGTTGGAAAGTTTCTGGAGTGAGGCAGTGAATTTACCCAGCGATGGCTCCGCTGCCTGTCCCTTGAGCAAGCAAACTAAAGGAAAAAGAACATTATACTGAAAGATCTCCTGCCCCCCTTCCCC
>JBCJKH010052988.1:22556-34691 GCA_039877255.1 Loriculus beryllinus | reverse complement strand
TTTTTTACTTCAGAATCCCCCACCTGCCATTCTCACCTTATTCTCAATGGGCACAATTTTACAGAAGTACCGATCGCCTCCCTTATGCAAACCAAATACTTTAGAAACACCTCAATTCAGACATGCAAAAATTGAGGCTCCTCCCAAAGAGTCACAATACTGAAAGCTTTGCCTGCATGGTTTTATTTCAAGCTGATTTTCTTTTTTGTCTCATTAAGCATTAATTCAGCCTGGAGACTTAATGTAACAGTAGCTGCAAAAGAAGGACATTTCCTGTTAAAAATAAAAATTAGTCTGATGCAAGAGAAATGATCATAAGCCCAGTAACACAGAAAAGGAAAAAAACCCAAATTTTTTATAATGTGTACATAGCTGGTGAAGAAAATTATTTATTTTATTATTATCTACTGACTGAATTCTATGTTTCAAACTGCACCGCTATTTGCCTGCCTTCAAGTTACCGATCCATACTTGGCACAGCTCAAGACCAGGAGGGATATGAAGGTGCAGGTGTTGGTCCTCAGGCTCATGGGCACAAACTGAGTTCCTCCCTGGAATATAGCACATTTGAGCCAGCTGAATAATGCAAAGAGGAATAAAAGTTTCAAAACCTAATCTCTAGCAGGGAGGGAAAAGAAAGCAACAGAGAGACTGAACATGGATATATTGTGAGATGCTGCGGCTCTGTTTCCTTAGAGCTTCTGAGTAAGCACAGTTATTAACCAAAACCACAATGTTAGAACAATCAGTTAAAGAAGGCAGACTGTATAGCACACAACTGTACACAGTCCTGCTTTGTTTCTGCTCAATGGGAAAACTGACCAGATAGCACAGGGAAGGTGTGTAACAGTGGTGGGAAGCTGTTCCACCTCAGGGGTTTGTGTGCCAAAGGTGGCCAAAATGTATTGTCCACCGCACTGTCACCACTGTAACTCTCTTTCTCAGCGTTACTCTCTTAACAACATTTCATCTGTAATGCTGACATTTTGGCTCCAGCAGCTCAACTAGATGCATACCAAGAAGTTGTCAGTGTGTACTGACCTTTCATTCTTCACATCCACATCAAAACACACATAAACTTTCTAAGATGCATGGCCTTGGGCCTACACCCAGCTACTGAGTGTTATGGTCATGTAAAGAAAAGAAAGCTTGAAAGATAACAGTTTAAACACAACCAATACCTGCCTAATGAACATCTAAAAACATAATTAAAACATCTGTTATGACACAATGTTTGCTGACACAATGGAAAAATTATTATACCCTATCACTCACTATACCAGGAATCACCGCATTCCATTACCAGCTTTTGTTGTTCTACTGCAAACACACCAGAATAGCTTAAAGCATAACAATTTTGCATGACATATTAATGTGTCAGGCACAGATGGCACTTCTCAAAATCCAAGCATCAGCATGTTGATGATACAGGGGATAAAAGGTAATACTTCTTTTCTGTTTCTTTGATGCTAAATTGTGTAGGTCCCTGAAAAGCAACTTTCTGAGGAAATTTATCTGTTTCAAATACCATAATATAATCTATGAATACAGCCAGAAGGAAACCTGCCATTTTCTCTAGAATTACTATCTTCAATACAGCCAAGGAGCATCACTCTCTGTACCCCACAGACAGGAAAAATGCTTCCTCTGATCACATGGATTACAAAGCTGGTGTAAGACCACAAGGCAACAGCTGCTGGCATGAGGTCCTGGCACATCTCCACCTTCATGCCCACTGATCTGACTAATTAGGCTACCTAGATGTTACATTTTCTCTTCTAGAAAGCTAGTTTCAGATGGACATTGTGTCTGATGTGTCCTCCATACTTGCAACGTTTGCAACTGGGCTGAATTCCTCCTTATGCAAAGCAACAAAAGCCGTGTTTCCAGTAAGCAAAAAAGCATATGACAAAGCCCACACCCTTGCTCTACCATAGAAAAATCCCAGTGATTTTATTCAACACAAAATAGTGTTCTGGAAGAAAAAAATGCAACATAAATTCTCTCGAATGCCCAACGCTTCTGATGCACTGAACAGCACTTACAGATAACTTCAGGGGCTGGTCTTGCACCCTATCCTGCTTATGTCTCTGTGAGCCCAAAGATGCAATTGTGACCACTTTGCACCTGGCTATACGGCTCCAACGTTCTGATTCTAGTGCTATAGACTGTGCAACAGTTCTCTAAGAGATTTCAGCCAAATTCAGTCAGCCTAGCAAAGACCTAAGCTGATCAAGCTAAGGCAACTCATTTTGTCCAAGGCAGGTTAGCCCATGGTCACAGGATCAGTTCCACCACAAGATCTAAGCTAACAGAAAGCTCCTCCTGAGACCATGCAGCAGTTGGGACAGTCTGCTGTGGGCACTGCAGCAAGAAACAATGTGCAGGCAAAGCCCCCAGAGCCTGCCACAGCCTCTAAGTGTCAGTGGGGAGCTGTGAAATCACACCTTACCCCTCAACAAAGGAATGGCCCATCAGTATCACAGAACCAGACTCAGTTGTATATATGAACAAGATCTTCGGTTTTATACCTTTGTCCAATAGAGGATCCAGAATAGCAAAATATTTGAGCACTTACTTAAAGTTAAGTGTATCAGAGTGTAATATGACCTTGCATTTTCTCAGCTCACAGTGCAAGTTTCCCAATTCCCATTGCACCTTCTCCCAGCAATGTCACCGTGTCACCAGTTTCCTGGCTTGCCCAGTTTTGCCAGTGGAACTATCTGTGCACACAAAGAAGCTGTGCTCTGAACTGCCGAAATAACCCACCAGAAAAGTAATCAACCAACCAGCCAAGCCCCATGTTACACTTCCACCCATCAGCAACAGGGGCTTTTTAAACCAGCTTTACCACTGTAAGGAAACAGTGAAGTCTCTACCTACAATGAATGCAGCTTCCAGCCTAAAAATTAGTAATCTCCTCTTAAGAAAGGAAGTGTTTTGGGTCTTTTTGTCTTAAAGGCCATGCTACATTGAGAGCACAGCACAATATTGCACCTATTTTATCATAAACATACTGCTCTCACTGTAAAATTTGCCTTGAAGTATTTGTTGTCACACGGTCACTGTTTATAGACTCTCCTTTAATCATATACATAGTCAATCACCCTTTGCATATGTAATATAGGGCAGGCAAAAACTGCCACAAGCATAATGACAGATCAGTGTTGAGGCTCCTCATTTACAACTTCCTAAAGCCCAACTTCTTAAACTAAAAGGCTCAGCTCTGCTTATCTGATTGACTAGCAGGACTGCAGACTTGTTAGATGACTGCTTTCATTCCCTCCCAGCCAGCAACTGAAGTCGAGGTTGAATACATCCAGTGTACTTCTGAACACTCAACAAAAGATCATTTCATTTCATTAAACACTACTATAAGTGCAAAAGGATTATTATGCATCAGTTATTTTGTAGTGCCTGTTTGTACTGAAACACTGTGAAGAAAGCCTATTTCCATTTTTAGAAGGCAAATCTTTCTTCAGACTATTTTTCTTAAGGACATTAAGGGCAAATACACATTAACAAGGCTTTTTCCTTATCCTGCCCCATACAACCTCTCCTGGAGGTTCACTAGAACATATACTACAAACAAAGAAATATACTACTACTGCACTAATAAGATGGACATGTAATCTACAAAAGTAAATTGGTATAAACTATTATGAAGTAGAAGTGCTGTATACTGCAGAAGATGCATTTATTCCAGTTCGGTATATGCAGTCAAAACTAGAGGGAAAATCCAGATGATCAGTAATTTCACAGTTGGCTGATTTTCACCTCTTTGATATTATTTGTAAAATCTTTCCTTGGCCTCTGAATGTGTGGGCAAAGTAATATTTCATTCATCTACTTGTGTGTGGAAGAAATTAAAATAGCTGACTTTATTGAAGATGCTGAAGAAATACGTATCTCATTTGAGGATTTAAATTACCAATATGTCATAAACTATGTTAAAAAATACTCAACCATCTTCAATGCTAGAAAAATATAAACAAGCAGCAAAACCTAAAGGAGAGTTTTAAGAAGCCCGACAGTGTAGAACATGAATGTTCTTTGTTCTGGACTAACTATAACTGGATTTGACAGAAGAAAATGAAATTAAATCGTTGAAAATCTGGGAAACTCTTTATATAGTTTATCAGGATACCTGCTATACAAACAATAAAGACTTCCAAAAAAGGGATTCCGAAAAGAAATGTATCACTGAAACTGGTATGGTAACAGCCAAGTATTCTTATCTTTTTCATTCAAATGCGGGGTCCCCCGAATGGCCATGACACAAAACTAAATGATCCAAAGAAGTTCAAAAGAATGTGCTTTTACTTTTAAAAATGTGAACAAGTAATTGAATTACACTGCATTTTCCTGAGTAAAATCCTTAACTGTAGCAATGCCTACACGGAGGGCATTTTCATCTTATGTTGCTTCCGATCTGTTACGACAGTTGCCCCAGCAGCAACACAGGTAAAGGCACTGAAACTTAATGGGTCAGCAGAAAAGGTATGCAGCCTAGATGAGTTCAGTGGGAGCTGGTTATCTAAGTTCATCTTATCCCTACAAAAATCTGACCCTTAGGCTTCATCTATATTCATGTTTTCCTTTAGAGCAGTAGGGCATTTGTGAAGCAAATTCCCTGACTGCTCCTCCCCAGCATGCACTCATTCCAATCACAAAGCGGGTTTGGAGCTCCTCAATTAGGTTGCTTTCAATGAGATTGTTCGAGGCTAAGAAAGTCTGCAGCAGGGAATTTCCTCACACCCCTCAGGTCCAATCAACAGCTGTCCTGGTTTTTGAGGAAACCAGCCTCGGGTTTTGTCTTGCATTGTCGTTTTTTGGGGGAGAAGGGGCTTTTTATTGTTTGGGTGGGTTTTTTTTTTTTTCAGTAGAGCACTTCATCAATGCATTATGCCCAAATGAATGGCCAAGACCAGCACTCTAAGCAATTCTTCCCAATATAAAGTGGTTACTCCTGTAGCATAAACAGCTTTCAAAGAAAACATGACCTGGAAGCTGAACCTGCTTATAAGGGGACTAAATCAATGCACAAAAAGAGCAACAGCTTCACATTCTGAAAAGTTGCCACTAGGCATCATTTGCACATCTTGCAATAAAAACAAAGTAGAACGCTGCCTAATGCATTACGAACCTTTTACCGAGGGCAAGGAGCTCAACAATGAGGGAGCTTTACGAGCTACCAATTAAACATACTGGCTTTCCCCAACATGAACTCTCAGTAGGAGAACCCCAGAAAACAATCCCAGGAGGGGTGGGGGGCCCCCAGCAGCGCAGTCTCTAGGAAAGCCTCTTGCCAACAATGGATACATTCATGAAAAGGGCTCTCTTCCAGCAGCCTTAAATTCCTCCAAGGGGGACCTCTAATGATGTGAAATTTTAGAAGAGGGACACAGTGAAGTGAAGAAGCAAAACCACGGGGGGAAACCTCACAGGTTTGAAACAGGGACAAGTTGCTTACAAACAGACTAACTCTGTAATTTCTATAATTCCTGTCAAATCTGTAACTTCAGTTGAGGCTTTGATTTACACAGATCTTAAGCCTTTACTTCTCAGCTAGACTTACTCCATACAAACAAATTTTAACTATTCAAAACCAAACGCTGAATAGAGCATCACGATGGTTTACATGTTAAACAAAGAAATTAAGCCTTTGGATAAATAGATGAAAAAGTAGATGGAGAGAAAGACAGGCAGATGATTTTGATAGGCAGGCAAAGATCTCTGCAGAGGGAGTTCTCTTTGCAGGCTGATTGTGACGTGACAGGAAGGGTGTTATGTTATGGTTCCAAATTCACCCCTCTTTTGGGCTTTTTTTTTAATTATCATTATTGCAAAACAACCAGGAAAAAAATGAAAAAGGAAAAAGAACACTTTCTCATAACAGCCTTTGACTCAATCGTAGCTGTGATAACACGACATGCTGTCAAAGGAAACCATCACATTCCTATACAAAGCCATGCAATGCCCAAAGGGATCTGCCCACATGTCTGCCACTTTCCTATTAGTGCCCCAGAGCAATCTAAGCAAGCTGCCAGTAAAGGCTCTAACTATATTTGATTAGTTTCAGGCCTTCATTTTTAGCGAGTCATCACCCTCTTAACGGCAGATGATGCCCTCTAGTTGGAATCAATGTGAGTGACCAGCTCACAATAGGCCGGATTAATGATGAAAAATGTGTAGTCAGCCTGGAGGGCTTTGGACATTTATCACCCACTGGGTCTGCCAAGCGGTGGGCTGCCCCCTGACTCATCAGAACACCCATCCTGCCTCAGAAAGTGGGATCTCACACTGCAGTCCTGGCTTAATGAGCCTCAGGAGAGAGGGGAGGTCGTATCATGCAGTTAAACACCGCCTGAAATGTCTTTCCTTCTTATCATCTATCTTGCAGACAGTATATAGCAACTGCAGCGAATCTTCCCAAGTACAAGATATCCCTATGCAAAGTCTCAGTTGGAAAGCGGGGAGTTCCTTATTTAGACAGAAAACCCTAGACAAGAAGTCATGTGCAAAACTGTGCCGCAAAATCTCTTCGCTAATTCATCCAAGGGAAGCAACTTTTTGACAGGCGAGTGAAATCTCATTACAATTTCATCAACATAATGAAAGGTGGGCAAGTAGATTTTGTGTCTGGTTCATAAATATTCACGTCAGTTTTACATACCAGAGGAGCAGTATCTCATTAAGATAACGGAATCTGCATCATACCTTATAAACATCTTTCCCTAAAATGCTGATGTTACAAAGGGCTGTCTACAGTACAAAATAGCCAAACCCACAGTGTTTGTAGAGATGCAAGGTGAAGCTCCAAGCACCACACAAATGCTGCCTCCAAAGTTATCCTTTCAGTTGTCATGCAGAGGGTGGTGAGATTTATGAACACGGTAGGCAGAAACCATAGAGGTGCTGGCAAAACATGTGCATTTTCACAAACATAGCATCACAGGGAAATGAAACTCTGCCAAAACACATACATCAGAAGCTTCAGCTAGAGACCCAATTAGAAAGAGTAACCATATGCTGAACTTTAAAAGATTAAATCATAGACTTGAAATTAAGCAAGGGGTGTATGGAAAATGTTCTAAGATGTAAAACCATGTGGTTAAATGCTTTCCTGTCAAGGCCTGATAACTCTCTATCCATTCTGTAACCATTTATTCTCACAATGTTCAGAGAATGTTCTGTCAAAAAAAAGAAAGTAGAATTAACAAAACGGACTTGTTAGCACAACTAACAAGCTTGCTCAAGGGTCATCTATTTTTACAAGGAAATGATGGCTCTGTCCTCCACTAGGAAGGAAAATGTAAGTGCAACCATATGGGATTTCTCTGCAATTCGTAACTTGAAGGGAACACATTGCCTTAGGATACAAAGCAAGATTTCCTTGTGAGGGATTTACCATCCATTCAGTTTTCAGTGCCTGACAGGAAAACAAATTATTATCTCCATTGACTTCTTAATAAAATAGGTACATTTAAAAATGATACAAAAGTCTGCACATTAAATATGAAATGTCTGTAATCTTGCTTTCCATGGCAATCAGATCTGATGAAGTGCTTTGGTTGGCAAATATCCTAAAGACCCTAGAAACAGTCATTATGTTTTGAACATTTCAAGAAGATCTCTTCATATTTAATGAAGTTTTTCTCTTCTACTACAAGAGATACAGTAAATTCCTAAATCATAAATTAAGGTTCAAATTGCTAATCATGCTTATTTTAAAAAAAGTGACTTGCAAGATTAGCAACATTATTAAAGTACAAAAGAGCTCATTCAACCTAACAACATAAAAATCTTTAATAGCTACCTTAAAACTCCTCTGCTATTCACAGCAGTCTTTCTCATGACAGCCATTCTAAATGCAGAAATGAGAGAGGCATGCCCATTATTTTGGTTTAAATTGCAGCCTTACCTCATGCCAAACAAGGACCAACCCCCCCCCTCTCCCCCCCACTGCATTGGGATCAGACCTGGGATCAGAACAGGCTCATTTCAACAATCCCACCCTGCGGGCCTCCCTTTCCAGGACAGCTGCACATTGACATGCAAATACAAGGGTCTTGTGTGGTACCTCTGTACAGCGGAAAACACTTGCTGTGTGAAAACACTTTGGTAGATGCTGTATGTCACAATATCATTCCTTACAAATGGTTACATCTTCTGCAATCCAATGGTCTTGGTAAGTGGTCTTTTCTCATTTAGCTCACTGCACATTTTAAAATGAGGAATAATCACCTCCAAAATTAGGGCAGTTCTGCATGGAATATATAAGCTAAAATATTTTAAAATTATTATTTCATAAAAAAAATAAACTGAATTTGCTGTAAATGAAATAGATCACCTAATATTTTCTCTTCTCTCTCCATTTCTGATTGCATTTAGTATTAATTTCATACTACTGAATTTGTTCTCAAACAAATCTTGCACAAGACACTTTGCTAACTCCATGCCATCTGCAAAAATTCCCAAGTTTTTTGATCAACTCATTGCCAAGGTCATTAGCAACATTTCCATTTAAGCAAAGAGCTTACTTAATCATTCCTGTAGCTGTGCTAGGTCACCATGTTTCAAAAGGGAACTGTTATTTATAACTTTTACTGTCTCTGTTTAGCACATTTTATCAGTCACTTTTATCGATATCACACTGCAAGAAATTCAAAGCTCCACTGTAATTCCTATTATCAGGAACAAGGATTCTTAAACCCCATGTTTTCTGTTTGCTTTAAAAGCTTAGTATTAAAGTCTCAAAAGCAGAATTCTGGGGTTTGCTTAGATGTTTTTGTTTGTTAACTGTAAAAGAGTGGTCACTGGATCTCATGAGATTCATCCAAGTACATGGGATTGTCAGAAATATACAAAGTTTCTCAAGCTTTTTGGGTCCACATTTTCTTCTTTTTCTTTGCCATCTAGTTACTCTGCGTTCACCCATATCCAATGCTGAAAATCACAAAGCACCGATAATCCTTGGTTTTACTGAAGACAAGATCATGATGGGGAGATGGCAGCAGTGGGGCTATGTATTAGCCTTTCACCTCTGGAGGCCAACATTCATGCCTGTTTGAGGTCATGAGTTAAGAGATTTGTGATCTCACCTTAATCCCTAGTGAATGTTTAGCCACCACACAAGCCAACTGTACAATTAGTAATTTCCAAGGAAATGGAGACTCAGGACTGAAACATGGTAGTTTACAAGTCAGAGTTAAGGTGGATGAGCAGAGCTATCTTGCAGTAGTTTATATACTTTTCCATCATACAAACTCTTTATGCATTTACATATGTGTGGAAAGAAAGAAGCAAGTAATACACTTCCTCAACAGAAACCTCTTCCAAAGGTGTGGAATTCTATTACAACTCTATTTCTTATTCAGAAATCAACATGGTAAACTCCTGCAGCTTATTGCTTTTATTTTTCCCCAAGTAGTGTTGCTTAAAATTCTGGAACCACTGGAATTAATAAAGGTAGCATCTTCATTCAGTGTACACTTTAAAGAAAAATAACAGATTTTTTTAAACCGTAACACATGAAGTGGCATGAACGATGCTGAAGACAGGGTGTCTGCAGCTGAAAAGCACAATTAATCTTTATGGCAAAGTACAATGCTTCTGATAAACAACAGCTTTTTTATTTGAGCTATTACAATTTATACTGATTAAGGTTATTCCACTGTAAACTTGGTTATTTCTTCCCAGCAAAAGAATGCTTTTGTCAGCATTCCCATTCACTGGTCAAATGGTAACAAGTTTGGGCATGGTTTTTATCTCTCAAATAAAACTCTGTACTAGGGGCTGGCAGCACTATGTAAAGGGCACCCTTAATTAACATTATTACAGCAAAAACAAGTGCTAAATGAAGTCTTGAATGTAAAATCAAAAGCAGGGAGGGCTTGGGATTTATCATCTCTGGTGAAAAAACCCTGGGAAAGCACAAACCCAGTTACATAGTTTCTCTGCACCAACAGACCTATTAATGCTCCATCAGAGCCTCAGCCAATGGCATGACCAGACTCGACCAAGTAAAACATGCACAATGGCCAGGAGGGGCAGAATGTGAGTGTAGAAGAAAGCAGTTCTGTCAAGGAACCTGAAAATGAGTTGTGGCCACAAAAACAGACAAGAGATGTGGAGAGAGCAGAGGAGCAATAAGGAAAAGCCTATACGGTTTTTCAACGGTGAAAGATACAGTTGCCTCTAATAAGAGGAAAATTCTTATCTTGTTTAGCACATGGGACCATGAATATATCCCACACTATTGCTTTTGTCCCAATTCTTTTTTTCCCCCTGCTTTTTTTCTTCATACGTATTCTAGTTAGTAAGGTTATAATGTTATGAATGGTGTCAAGTTGACATGCACATAAAAGAACAGTGTGCTTCCTAGAAAGAAATGCTGAAGGTTAACTAATGTGTGTAACTCTGGACCCACCCTATACTTTTTCCGAGCATAAAAATGAAATTTATTCCTCATCTTGCCCAAACCTAACCAATGAGGTAAGAGGTAAGTGCTGTAGTTACCTGTTTTTATAAACGATAAATGACAGAATCACAGAACGGTTTATGTTGGAAGGGATCTTAGAGATCATCCAGCACCAATCCCCCTGCCACAGGCAGGGACATCTTCCACTAGACCGTGTTGCTCAAAGCCCCATCGAACCTGACACTTGAACACTTACAGCCTTTGCTTCCAACTTAAAAATGAATCTTTAAAGAAGACCTGTCCTCATTCACAGTAAGAGCTTTTTCTAGAAGATCAATACGTCTGAAGAATGAAGCGTTGCTGTGCTTACAACAAATACCATGCATCTCCGGGCAGGACCACCTCACAGCTTTCAAATACTTTGCAGGAGGATGGACATTCCAGAAACAGCAGCAAACAGAATGATTTGCTTGTTGTCAATTCTCTCTTATCCCTCTTCCACTTACCCCTGTAGCACAGTGCCTATATAACTGCTGGAATGACATGACCATTTCTGGGGAAAAGCAGAAATTATCTTCCCTGTCTGCCTTTCCCACGATTCCTTCCAACAGGTTTAAGGAAGGCCAAAGACCAAAGTACGCGTGGCAATAACTCCCTTTCTTTCTATTCAGATCTGTGCCCCTTGTGGATAGCCTTGTGTGCTATAGCAAATGTGACAGTGTATACCTTCTGCACTCTGAGTAGAAATTATGACAGTCTGTCAGAGAGGCAGATAGAATTCTCCCTCCCCTCTCCACCCCCAGATGAATCGTGAGATAAAAGCTTAAAGAGAGAAAAAAAAAAGAGGCTAGTAGGTCAGGTTTTGTGTACTTCTCTTTCACAATGATTATCCTTGTCTTAAGAAATTTCTGCTTGAATAAGCTACAAATCACAGCTCTTTAAGGGAAGCATTGTATGGCTGGGTAGTCACACTCCTTAACATGGAACTTCACCTGCTGCAAACGAAACATAAAGTAGCTTTCAGAACTGCACCATGACATACTTCTCCAGCTTCTAGAATACTTCATTCCATTTTAAGTTCATTATAAAAGTGCATCCATGTTCAATTACGAAACCTTTTGCATCTGTACAACTTCTCCAGAAATGCGTAAAGAGTTTTCTATAATATAAATGAAAGACAACAGCTTAGAGCTCCTTTATCCAAGTTTTGCATTACATGCCCTGATTTTGTTCCAAAAGTGCTTTGGAAAGATTTTGAGGAACAGCTGGCAAAATGGACAAATGAATTATTACTTCAAACTCATATTCTTATATCTAAAATAGTGGGAGAGTCACTGGTCCTTGAAACCATGTTCTGCTTATTTGGAAAACACACCTGAAATATTGGTTTTAGCTATTTTATTACAAACAAACAAGTAAATCAAGAAATGGAGAAGTGAAATGCTAAAAAATTCACAGTGCACAGAAGAATCCTGCATTTTCTTACAACAGTTACTGCCTTTCTGAAACAATTTGCACATCCAGGAAGAAATAATAGTGACAAGCAGCCCTGAGGCCATACAGCATGAGAAGGAAAGCCCGTGAGCAACCCTTTTCTGTGTATAGGGTCACTTGCTGATCTAATAGCAAAGATCATGGAATTACCTGCAGCAGCAGTAATACTGGGACTCTTTCCGCTGCTGGTCGGTAGAATTAAGAAAATAATACGGTGT